>JAREIK010001798.1:270559-302458 GCA_029783825.1 Sapria himalayana
TTTCATTCTATATGTCTATTTGTCTATCTATCTATCTATATCTATCTATCTTTCTAATTGTCTAACTAACTAACTATCTAATCTACATATCTATCTATCTTTCTATATGTCTATCTATCTATCTTTCTATATATCGGTCTTAATATCTAACTATTAATTTTCTAATAGTCTACTAGTCAATGTATCTATCTGACCTATCTAAATATGTGCTTATGAGTCTATCTTTGTGTTTATCAATTATTTTTTTAACTATCTCTATATCGATCTTTATATCTATCTATCTATCTATCTATCCATCTATCTTTTTATCTATCTATATATCTATATATCTATTTATCTATGAAAATTGTCTATTTATCTATCTACCAATTTGTCTATTTATCTATTTGTTTAAATCTCTATCTACATAATTGTCTATCTATCAATCAATGTAACTATCTAACTATCTAACTTTCTATCTATCTATCCGTCTAACTATCTAAATATTTGCAACTCTATCTATCTATCAATTTTCTATCTCTCTATCTACTTTTTATCTTTCCATATGTCTTTTTAGTCTACCAGTCTATAACTCTATGTGTCTATCCATCTATCTCTCTATCTATCTATATATGTCTATCTTTCTATTTGTCTAAAAATCTATATGTCTATCTCTTTATTTATATATCTGTCTATCTATCTATCAATCTTTCTATCAATATATCTATCCATAAATCTAACTTTCTATTTGTCTTGTTGTCAATCTATCTATGTCTCTTTTGGTAAATCTAACAATTTGTTAATCTGTCAAACTATGTATCTGTTTATTTTTCAATTGTCTAAATCACTAACTAATGATCTATTTGTCTATCTATATATGTATTTATTTCTCTATTTACTTAACTATTTACCTATCTTTCAATCAATTAGTCTACTAGTCTATCTTCTCTCTATCTCCTTATTTGTCAATGTGTATGTCTATCAAACTATTTATTTGTCAATCTATCTATTTGTTTATCTATCTATATATCTATCTGTCTGTCAATCTATATATTGGTGTATCTGTCTATCTACCTATCTATCTATCTGTCTGTCAATCTATATATTGGTGTATCTGTCTATCTACCTATCTATCTATCTATCTATTTATATATATGTCTATCTTTATATCACTCTGTCAATTAATTTATCTATCAATAAATAAATAAATATATCTATCTAACTATATATCTATCTATCTATCTATCCATCTATGTATCTTTCTATTTGTCTAACTTTCAATCTATTTATATATCAATTTATCAAAATATTAATATTTTTATATGTTTATCAATCTATCTATATAATTGTATAACTATATTAAAGTCTGTCTATGTATTTATATATCATTCTTTATATAAAACTTTATAATTGCCTTTTAGTCTAATTGTCTATCAGTCAAAGTATTTATGTCGCTATGTTTCTATGTGTCTATCTATTAATCTGTCTTATTATCTATCTGTTTATCTATTTATCTTAGGTTTATCTATCTATCTATCATTATATCTCATCTATCTATCATTATATCTCATCTATTAATCTATCTTTCTACTATCCATCTATCTGTCTATCTTTCTTTCTATCTCTTTGTCTATCTATCATTCTATCAATCTATCGATCAATATTTTTTTCTATCTATCTGTCTGTCTGTCAATGCATATATGTGTCTATATGTCTAACTTTCTATTTGTCTTTAATTTATCTATTTAGGAATCTTTTTTTCTATCTATCAATCTATCTATATGTTTATCTTTCTATCTATCTAATTCACTAACATACTAAAAATCTATCTAAATGTCTATCTATCTATTTGTCTATCTATCTAAATATTTAACTTTTTTTGTGTTTGTTAGTCTATCAATCAATCAATCTATCTGTCTGTCTATCTCTCTATCTTTATATCTGTATGTATATCTACTTATTTATTCATTTATCTTTCAATCTATCTATGTCTCCATATATCTATATGTCTATTTATCTAGTTTTCAATCAATTAATCTGTCTATCTATCTATCTATCTATATATCTATCTATATATCTATCTATATATCTATCTATCTTTCAATCTATCTATTTGTCTATATATCTATTTGTATATCTATCAATCTATGTGTTTATATGCCTATCTATCAATCTATTTTTATGTCTATATGTCTATTGGTCTATTTATCTAATTGTCTAACTCACTATTTGTTTATCTATTTATTTTTTATCTATCTATCTATCAAACAATTTAATTACCTATTAGTCAATCACTCTAATTGTCTATCTATCTATCTATTTATGTCTATATGTGTCTAAGTCTTTAACTATATAATTGTCTATTTGTTTATCTATCTATCTATCATATGTTTGTTTTTATCTCTATCTATCAATCTGTGTATGTTTCTTATTGTCTATAGGTATCTTTGTCTATTTCTCTAGGTTTAAATGAGCTTATCTATCTTTCTATCATTTTTATCTATTATTCTATCTATCTATTAATCTATCTATTAGTCAATCTATCTATATGTCTTCCTATTTGTCTATTAATCTATTTGTATATCTATCTATCTATCTATAGATCTATCAATTAATCTATCTTTCTATCTCTTTATCTATCTATGTATCTTTCAATCTATCAATCTATCTGTCTTTATGACTTTCTATCTATATGTAAATCTATCTATCTTTCTATGATTTGTTTATCTATCTAGCCCCATATCTATTTATATATCTATCTAAATATTTAGCTGTCTATCTATTTATCAATCTATTTCTATATATATTTATATATCTATATATCTATCTTTATATCTGTGTATATTTTTATCTAGCTATCATTCTATCCTTCTATATGTCTATCGGAGTATATATCAATTAAAATATTTGAATATATATATATATATATATATATATATATATATATATATATATATCTATTTATATGTCAATTAATCAATCTATCTATCTATCTATTTGTCTATTTATCTATCTATATATCTATCTATCTATTTATATATCTATCTATCTATTTATCTATTTATCTATTTGTCTATATGTCTATCTACCTATCTGTCTAT
Organism: Sapria himalayana; assembly: GCA_029783825.1. Lineage (NCBI taxonomy): Eukaryota > Viridiplantae > Streptophyta > Magnoliopsida > Malpighiales > Rafflesiaceae > Sapria > Sapria himalayana. Next base: position 273,640 of record JAREIK010001798.1, read on the forward strand.
TAGTATATCAAGCTATTTGGTAATCTGTATATCTATATAATTATCAATATATATATATATATATATATATATATATCTGTATATCTATCTATATGTATATGTATGTATATTTTTATCTATCTAACTATCTATCGATCAATATGTCTACTAGTCTGTCCATCTGTCTATTTGTATATATATTTATCTATCTATATATTTAACTGTCTTTCTATCTAGTTATTTATCTGACTATTTATCAAAGTTTCAATCTATCGATTTATGTATCTATATATTTGTATACTAGCATATCTATATATCTATCTTTCTATCTATCTTTTTATCTATATATCTATCTATCTATTTATCTATCTGTGTCTTTCTATCTATCTATTTATTGATCTATTTATCTATCTATTTCTATCACTAATTTTCTAGCTATCTATTTATCAATCAATATATCTATCTAACTATTTATATCTATCTTTCTATCTTTGAATCTCTATATCTCTCTTTCTATCTATTTGTCCATCCATATATATGTCTTATCCTTATATTTATCTATCTTTTTAATTATCTATCTGTCTATTTATTTATCTGTCTAACTATTTATCTATCTATTTATTTATTTATCTGTCTGTCTATCTATCTATCATTTTATCTATCTATGTGTGTATCTATCTATCTATTTATATATCAATCTTTCTATATAACTAGTTATCTATCTATTTATAAATTTATCTATTTTAATATGTGTCTATTTATTTATTTATTTATCGATATATACATCAAACAATCAATCAATCTATCTATCTATATGACTATGTATCTTTGTGTCTATCTATCTATTTATCTAATTATCTATTTATCTATTTGTCTATTAATCTATAAGTGTATTTATCTAATTGTGAATCTATCTATCAATCTTGTATCTTTATATCTATGTGTCTATCTATCTATTTCTCTTTGTGCCTATGTGTTTACATGACTTTCTATCTATTAACAATATATCTATATTTTTCTAACTATCTGTCTTTCTATTTGTCTAACTATCAATCAATCAATCAATCTAACTCTCTCTAACTTCTATTAGTCTATTAGTCTATTAGTCTATCTGTTTATATGTCTATTTGTCTATATTTATTTATATTTGTCTATTTGTCTTTCTATCTATCTATCTAGCTATCTATTTGTTTATCTAACTATATATATATATATCTATTTATGAATCTGTCTATATATCTAACTTTTTATTTGTTTTTTTATCTAAATGTCTATATGTCTATCTAATGATCAAAGTTACTATCTATTTATCTATTGATCTATCTATTTATCTAACAAACTATCTATCTGTCAAACTATATAACTATATTTCTTTATATCGACCTAATATTCAAAATATGTATCTGTCTATTTATATATCCAACTTTCTATTTATTAATCTATATTTCTATATGTCTATCTATCTATTATTCTACCTATCTATCTATATAGGAAACTATCTGTCTATTTATCTATCTACCTATCTATATATTTATATATCTATCTATTTATCTTAATATCTCCCTCTCTATCTTTGTATATATTTGTCTTTCAGTTTATCTATATATCTTTTTGTGATTCTACCTATCTATATATATACCTTTCTGTCTGTCTATCTTTTTATATGTCTATCTTGCTATTTATCTATGTATCTATCTATTTATCTATATATCTATATGACTATCTACATATATGTCTATCTAATGATCTATCTGTCTATCTATTTATGTGTTTATTTATCTATTTGTATATTTGGCTATCTATATATGTCTCTATTTGTATATTTATTAATGCATAGATCTATTTATCTGACTATTTATAGATCTATTTATCTATAACTATAGGTATATATATATATATATCTAGCTATTTATTTGTTTAACTATCTATCTTAGTATTTTTCTATTTGTGTAAATTTTTATATCTTTATCTATCTATCTATCTGTCCATTTATCTGTGTTTCTCTATCTCTATATCAATCAATCTATTTTTCTATATATGCATCTATTTATCTATTTATCAATCAATTTTTTTTTATCTATTTATTTATGTATCTATTTATTTTTCTTCCATTCTATCTATCTCTATTTGTCTATTTGTCAATTTTATATTTATACCTATCTATTATTTCTCAATCTTTCAATTAATCTTCTATATATCTTTATATAAAACTATCTATCAATCTGGCTATATGTATATCTATTTTTCTATCTATCTGTTTATCTATAAATCTATAAATTTTATTTATATAGATATAAATTTTACTAACTTCCAATTAATCAATCTATTTGTCTCTCTTTTTGTCTATCTCTCTATCTGTATATCTATCTATTTATCTATTTATCTCTCACTCTCTCTCTATTTGTCTATCTATCTATCTATATATCTATCTATCTATGTATCTGTGTATCTGTTTATCAATCAATTTGTCTATCTGTGCATTAGTCTAATGTCTATTTATCTATCTATCTATCTATATCTCTATTTGTCTATCTCTTTTTATGTCTGTCTGCCTTTCTCTATTTATCTATTAGTTATCAAATGTATCAATCTATCAGTCTATCTTACCATCCATCTATCCTTCTATATTTATATTTGTCTATCAGTCTATGTTAATATCTATTAATCTATCTATCTATATGTCTATCTATTTGTCTATCTATATATCTATGTGTGTGTGTGTGTATCAAGTAATCTATCTATATGTATATCTATCATTTTGTGTATCTATTTTTCTTCCTATCTATTTATTTGACTATCGATCTATCTATCTATCTTTGTGTTTATCTATCTATTTATCTTTCTATCTATATCTTTATCTATCTATCTATCTATTTGATTATCTATGTAACTTTCTATCTTTCTATCTTTCTATTTGTCTATCTTTCTATATATCTATCTATATTTCTAGCTATCTAACTATATGACAAACTTTCTATGTGTATATCTATTTATCTCTTTATTTGTCTATCAAACTATCTATCTAATTATATATGTGTGTGTGTGTGTATATATATGTCTATCTGTATATCTTTCTATCTAATAATTTGTCTATTTTTCAAATTGTCATTCTATTTCTCAAACTATATATCTATCTATCTGTCTATCTCTCTATCTTTCTATCTTACTATCTATCTGTCATTCTATTTATCTGTCTTTCTATCTATTTGTCTATCATTCAATCTATTATCTATTTATAATATAAATGTCTATCTGTCTATCTATTTATCTATATGTCTAATTGTCTATCTATTTATCTATATGTCTATCTGTCTATCTATTTATCTATATGTCTATTTATCTATCTATATGCCTATCTTTCTAGTTATCTATTTATCTAACTATTTGTTTATCAGTTTATCTATCTGTTTAGCTATCTATCTATCATATCTTTCTATTTGTCAATCTTTCTATCTATTTATCTATCTATATGTGTATTTGTCTATCTATCTATCAGTCTATCTATCTATCTATCTATCTATCAGTCTATCAAATTATCTATCTATCTATCTATTTATCTATCTATTTGCCTATTTAAATAACTCTTTATCTATCTTTTAGTTTATCAGTTTATTAGTCTATGTGTCTATAAATATTTTATTCTATAAGTCTCTTAGTTTATGTGTCATCTATCATTCTATCTATCTATATGTCTATCTATTTATCTATCTATCTATCTATCTATATATCTATCTATATATCTATCTATCTATATATCTGTCTGTCTGTCAATCTGTCTATTAGTTTATTTATCTATCTTTCTATCTGTTTATATGTCTATATGTATAACTATCTATCTATCTTTTTATTTGTTTATATCTGTGTCTATCTATCTATATGTCTATCATTCTATCTGTCTATCTATCTATATGTCTATCATTCTATCTGTCTATCTATCTAACTGTCTAATTGTCTTTTGTCTATCTATCTATATAGATAGATATATAAGACATATAGGTGGATGGATAATTATATATATATATATATATATATATATATATATATATATATATATATATATATATATATATAATTATCCATCCACCTATATGTCTTATATATCTATCTATTTATCTATCTATACTCATCTAGTTTTTTGTCTATATGTTTATCTATCTAATTATCATTATATGTATCTACGTACCTATCTGTCTATCTAGTTATCTATCTATTTGTCTATATGTTTATATGACTATCTATTAATCTATCTATCAATCAACCAATATGTCTATCTCTTTATCCAATTGGCTGTCTATTTATCCCTCTATGTATATGTGTTTTTATCTATTTTCCTCTCTCAATCTATTAATCTATCAATCTATGAATCTATCTAAAGTCTATCTATATATCTTTCTCTCTATTCATCTAATTGTCTAATTGTCTAAGTATTTATCTATCTTTCTATCTATCTTTTTGTCTATCTAACTCTCCATCTAATTGTCTAATTTTCTAACTATCTATCTATTTGTCTATTTTTCTATTTGTCTATCTATCTATATATTTATCTATCTGTCTATCTTTCTTTATTTATTTCTTTTTTTTCTTTCTTTCTTTCTTTCTTTCTCTATATCTTTATAACTGTTTATCTATTTATTTCTATATCTATATATCTATCTGTTAATCTGTATATTTGCTTATATTTCTATATATCTATCTATCTGTGTATTTATCTATTTGTTTATCTATCTATCTACTTATCAAACTATCTACCTATATATCTATTTTTTTATCTATTTATATGTTTGTCTATTTATCTACTTATATGCTTATCTATCTTTCTATATATCAATTAATCAATCTATCTATCTATCTATCTATCTATTTGTCTATCTATCTATTTGTCTATCTATCTATCTTTCTATCTATTACCTATCTGTCTATCTATCTATCTATATGTGTATCTTTCAATCTATCTTTCTCCCTATCTATCTATCTATATGTCTATCTTTCTATTTGTATATATATCTATCTGTCTATCTATTTATCTATTTATATGTCTATCTATTTTTCTATCTATCTATCAATTTGTCTTTTAGTCTATTAATCTATCATCCTCTGTGTATATGTGTCTATTTTATTTTTAGTCTATCTTTCTATTAGTATATGTGTTTATGTGTCTAACTATCTATCCATCTAACTAACTATCTATCTATCTATTTTTCTATATGTCTGTCTCTCTCTCTATCTAATTTTATATCTACTGAGCTAAGATCCATATTTACTCAACTTTAAGTCAGCTTTGGCATTAGACTTAAAATTAAATATTTTTGGTAGGTAACTATTACCAATTACATTTCATCTAATTCTTAGATATTTATGGGATTTTGGCATCATATTTCCTGACTTGTTTGAATCCCATCTAATGTCATTAGGCCCAAAACCATTTTGATAACTTAATAAAGTTATCAAAATGCATGACATGTCACATTATGTACTTCTACTTTAGTAGAACCTACATTAAGGTGATAAAAGGTTTGACAAGTGTTTATATATGCATGACATGTTAACTTTAAATTTTATGTGAGGGATCTTGATTTTAATTTTTAATTAATAGATCTCATCATATATGTAGTATCACCATCTTATATAACATATTATACATAGCATCTCATACTTACATATAATTAACATGTCACGGTATTGCCTTAATATAGATTAATTTCCACAAGCCAATATGAAGATAATTAGTCATTAATCCTAGGTAGTAATAAGTAGCTTCATGAAGTTGATTTGCCCACCAACTTGTGCATAGACACCTAGCTCTTCCATCATCATGGTCAGATTGCATGAATCCTAATGGCTTGCATTGTCTCTTTTGTTTTATTACAACAATTAAAAAATTACAATAAAAAAATGGCATGCAAGCCATATTTAATAATTACACCCATTGGTAAAAATAATAATAATACTCTACCAAATAGATTGGTTAAAAAGGCCATACTAAGCACCATTTGAAGCAAAATAACATGCAAAATATATAATGTTATCATATTGCATAAATAATTTGTATTAAAAAAATAAATTATAATAACCGTGTATTTAAAAACAATTAAATTTATAAGGTGTTACGTAGAGCTGTTATGGTGGTTCTGCTAGACAGTTAGCAGACGGGGTCAAGGCAAGCCACTCTTGTAGGGTTAGGGGTAGCTCTCTAGAAAAAATAAATTTTAAATTTTCATTAATCTCATCAATAAATTTTCATTGATCTCATCAATAAATTTTCATTGATCTCATCAATAAATTTTTATTATTCTCATCAATAAATTTACATTGATCTCATCAATAATTTTCATTGATCTTATCAATAAATTTTCATTGATCTCATCAATAAAGTTTCATTGAACTTATCAGTAAATTTTTATCAATCTCATTAATAAATTTTTATTGATATTATTAATAAATTTAAAATAAGCCAAAAGCCATCAAAATCACATTAAAACAACATATTATGTAATCTCATTACACATAGGGCTTATTTTGGAACCACCATAAATAATCACTAATAAATCAAAATAGATATATGAATTTAGTCCATGTATTAATATGATTAAGACAAAGCTAGAATCATATATCATGCTATTAAACACTTTAATGGCAATATCCCATTCAGATTCTCAATCATATTAATGAATCCTTTTAGTTTTCAGTTTCAATCAATTAATACCTTAACAAAACCTATTAACTATGTCAATCACACAAACAATAATATCATATATATTCAAAAATGCAAATCATGCCCGAATCATATACTTCACATACATATGAAAAAATATGAAATTTTTCATTTTTATGAAAACACAAGTTCATTTGATACCACTGTTGAGATTTTAGGCAGAATATTCAATCTAATTGGAACATAAAAACAACAGAATTTATAATTTTTTATTTTTTAATCCACCAAGGATCACATGCAATTCATAAAACCACTAAGGAAGGGTAAATGAAACTTAGATCTTGTAGATCGATTCGTCAAGCCTTCAAAGTGAGTGCTGAGGTTTATTCAAATTTTAAAAGGTGCTGCCTTTTTGAACAGTTACAACCCTCTACATGTATCCACACAAGAACAAATAATGAATGATCTTGTTGAATGCTAGTTCCGATTTGACTTCTCAAAATGAAAAGGATTCTATCTATTTTATAAAAGATGACTACTTGCATCAAATATGTTTCACATATATATTTTTAAGTAAATATACAAGTTGATAAATCATTTGTTATCCCACAAATTGAAGTTCTGCGAAAAAATTAAACATAATTTGGATTCTCCCCAATTTTTAGTTTCTACCCAAATCATATAAATGAAGTGCCAACTATTGTGTCATATTACTATGAACGACCATGCACAGTGTCAACAAAAACAATACTACACAACTACAATGCTTATTGTGCAATTGAGGCGCCTACTACCATGTAGAAACTCTTCTGTCACACACAACCATGCAACATCCTTTTTATGGAGTTGATACTCATCTCACACAGTATGTGAAGGCAATAATGGGGCGTTACTGTAGCATGTATGCCCATGTCCCCTATGTTGGCACAATATATGTTCTCTCATTTTTTAGGATTTTGAACCCTTACATGCCTCAAAGATTGTTTTCCTTAGAGTTTTGGCTTTGGTACTATGCATAATTCTATGCCAAACATAAAACTTGATGAAAAACTCTTAGGAAAAAAATAACAAGCAATCCTCTCATTTAATATAATGGGCTAATGAATTGAAGCTGTCTAGAGGTTAGGTGCTTCCATCAACAATAACATAGAAATAATAAAAAAAGTAAAAAATACAAAATGTATGATTATAAACTAGAATAATTAGTATTAAATAATATATTTTTTATTTTTCTACAAAAGGTACAATATTAATATGGTACGATTAGTTAAGAATGGATTCAATAAAATATGTGAGTAACTCATGAGTTCAAAATCCATTAAAAATGAAGTGTCTCACATATTATATGGCTTTAGTTATTTGATTTGTAAGCTTTTGTTGCATTCTATTGTTGACTATTGTTTATGATGTCATTACATTTTACACTCATGAACTTTTACCATTTTATTGTGCAACTAACAGAACATCGGTAGCTTATTATTGACATAGGTGCTTTACCACCTCTTATGGACCTATTTAAGAGGCACTGATATGTGATTGGCTACTAATGTGATCACCAACCTTGCCCGTGAGAATAGCAACATCATAATTCATATTTGGTTTTTATTTATAATGTAATCACTTTTTCCATTGTGCACAATGCTTTTTGTTAATAAGTTATTTTCCAGGATGAATTGTGGGATACCACCTCTGGTTGAATTATTGGATTTCTATGATGCTAAAGTGCAAAGGGCGTCTGCTGGGGTACTGAGAACCTTAGCATTCAAGAATGAAGAGAATAAAAATCAGATGATGTTCCTTATTGTGATTGATAATTTTTTATCATTTACTTTGCAATGAGAAAATAATGCATTTTTTTTACTTTTAAGATTGTTGAGTGCTATGCTCTTCCCACTCTCATCTTAATGTTGTGCTCAGAAAATGATATTATACATTATGAAGTAGTTACTTTAGTTAAAAATTGAGACCTCAATTATTTTTTTAGTTATCATTATTCTAAAATTTTGATCTTAGCCTTTGTTTTCTTATTTAGACCAATTATTTTTGTTGTTACAGGTAGGTTGATTAAAAATTTGGTTCATTCATCTCCAAACATTAAGAAAGAAGTTCTGTCTACTGGGGCATTGCAACTTATAATCAATTTGCTCTAGTCCTTCCATGAAGCATTTTGTTTAAAATTGTATTTTTATTTATTATGTATTTGAACAAATTTTATTTCTATATCATTATCTAAAGTTACTATCTGAATTTACTTTGATTTACTATAATTTTGATATTTAAATTTTCTTTTAATAGTTCTCTATAAGGTTTTTAGGATAAATAGCTCATGTTGCCTTGAGAGCTAGAGGGAAGCTACTTTATTACTGTGATAGTTTGAAACAAATGATTTGGATTTCAAGGCAAGCATATATGTTTATTTTTCCTTCATTTTTTATTATTTTTAGGTTTGAAATAAATCATTATATGAGAATTTTTGAGAATACTTTTTGTTTGGATTCATGTTTTGTGCTTAAGTTAGGAGGAAGAGGAGTAATCATAGTAAAAAGGTGTGCTCAAATATAATTTTTATGTATTCTTTTATTCATGTATTCAATAAATTATATAAAAGATATATTGTGTGCTACAATACCTTTGATAGGTCATAGATTCTATATGCTTTCACCGTTTGTCATTGATTGTGGCTGTCGGGTCTTGTATCACAGGTCTAAAGTTTTAATGAAGTGACATAGTTCTTGGGGCACTCTTATGAGCATTTTATCATGGGTATGAGTATCTAACTAGTTCAACATGACATGGTCTTGTATGACATGAGACCATGGGTTTTACTGAGCCTCATTTAGTGGCCCCATTTGCCATTTATAGTTGTTGTGCAGGCTAGCCCAATGTGCTAGTTGTGACCCATTACTCTTTCCCAAGCATTGTTTGTACTAGGGTCATGGTCAGAAAATTGTGACTCGTTACCCATGATAATGTGGCAGGTGTAGAACTACTAAGGTCTTAGGCATGAGTTGTTGTTGGGCACTAATAATTCAGGACCTAATTAACTGACCCAATTATTTTGTTAAAATTATTAATCCATCACTAAGCATGTTTAATATAAATTAGAAACAATAATTATACCATGCAATAGTGGTTGCTTGTTGTTGTGGGTCACATAATATATCTTTTTAAAATAAAAAAAATCTTTGTTTAAAAATTATTGGTCTATTTTTCAATACTAATTAGATGAAATTTTTGGGCCCAATCGGGCTGGCAAGCCATGCCTGGCATGACACAGTTCATTGGATGCTAGGCCCTACACGGGCCCGCAGCCCCAAAACTACCTGGATTTGGTCTGGTTGGTTTGGGTCATATTGGTCGAATTTTTACAAAATTAGGGTTTCGATGCCGTGATGCCATGCTGCCGTGCCGACATCACCCGTCGGACATCACCATGTCCTCTCCCTATCAGGAGTCACACGATGCGTGGTCACCCTTGCCTTGCCCACATGCCTGGTATGACACGTGGGCCATAAATCCGTAGCATGACATGATACAACTCATACTGAGGATCTACCCGGCATGAGCCTAGGCACGACACTATAATGTGTTGTGGTATGTTTAGGGCCAAGATCAGGCCGCTTGGCCCATTTGACACCTATAGATGAGATCTCTTTTATTTTTATGGGTAAGAAAATTAAAATATTAACCTCTCATAAATTATATGTTGAGTGAGAATTTTGTGTATTATATATTATTTTTTTTATAATCCTTAAGCTTAATTGCTTAAACTTATAAAGACTTATAATAAATAAGATTAATATCAAATAAATGCTTTGCATCATAAGACATAAATTATCAAACAAATGCTCTGCATCATAAGATTAATATTTTTATTTATTTAATTTAATTAGTCTATTCGTTCTATTCTTACTGATTTTTGAGTTTTGTAGTTCTTTCCTAGTAAAACTTAACATAAATTTTAGTTAATTAAATATTATAAAAAATACATTTGATCCATATAATGAATTAAATTTAGTATGTAGTTACATAAATATTAATGCACTTAATTTTGTATTTATATGAGAATAATACTAAGATGACTAATCATTTGAGAATTTCTTATATTATATGTATTTGTTGGAGGTCATGTCTTTATTCAATATAAGTATTTATGTCCAAGTTATTGGGTTTGAGACTTATCATATGTATTCTTTAAATTTTGATGGTAAGACATTGATATATGAATTTCTCCTAGACCTTATGCTAAAGTAGAAGGCTTGTGCACTAGGTATTATCTTTATATAATGAACTAAATATTTTAGATGATGTAGAGAAACCATTCTTCTCTAGTGTCATTCCTAGAGTAAGCAAAAGATTTACTATTAATAGTCACACTTATATTGTATGGACAAATTCTAATATTATAAATAGAAAAAATACAAAATGAGAAATAAAATCTAGTCAAATATAAATATTTTAAAAAATATTTAACTTTAAAACTAATACTCGAGTACTGGATGAGACATCTAAGAAGATATGTTAAATAATTTACAAAAAAATAGTGCATTAGACCCTATATAATTTAATTTTAGTATAATTATAATTGGATGCACTACAACTTTAATATTTTTTGTGTATATAACTAATAATCGATGATAACAAATTTTAGGTTGATAATTAGTATGAGATCTTTACTAAAATTTGAACAAGATACTAAATTTGTATAAAAAATTCTAATGTAAATTTAAAATTTTAGGTTTAGTATAATTATAATTGGATACACTACAACTTTAATATTTTTTGTGTATATAACTAATAATTGATGATAACAAATTTTAGGTTGATAATTAGTATGAGATCTTTACTAAAATTTGAACAAGATTCTAAATTTTTATATTTTAGTGAGAAATATATTCAACTTTTTTATCATATAATTTCAAAAATAATTTTTTGTTATATTGTAATAAAATATTAAAAGTGTCTGAACATTCAAATTCATGCCACACACTCAAAAATTTGTATTCTATAAGATTTTTGGATTGATACCATGTTTAGAAACAATACAATGTAAAAGAAGAGTAATTGTGAAATATGTCCAACTTTTTATCATATAATTTCTAAAATGATTTTTTGTTATTTTGTAATAAAATATTAAAAGTTTTTGCACATTCAAAATGCAAGCCACACACTCAAGAATTTCTATTTTATAAAGATTTTGGCTTTGATACTATGTTGAGAAACAATGCAGGGTGGAGAAGAGTATTTGAAAAATCGCATAACATAACGTGTACAAGCTAAACCCTTATATTAAGGGACTAATTAAAAAATGATATCCCATAGGCTGAATGATCTTATACATATGCAAATAAATATATAAAATAAAAGAAAAAAATAATAAATTGTAAATCACAACAAACTAGATCCAATATTATTTGCACCCATAGTTTTTTTAGTTACATATTAGATTTTACTACATACACACATATGAACACAATTCTAAGAAATAGTATATGGGGATATTGTTGTTTCTAGCTGTAGTGCAAAATTTTATGTTATCATTTACTTGTGTGTCTTAGTATAAAAGTTACTTTTTGGAGATGTTATGTTAACCAATTCATATGTTGATAATATTTTAATGTGATATTTAGACAATTCGACATGTTATTAGTGAATATATTTATTAGTGAATATATTGTAGACATATTAATGAATACACTTGGAGGATTGTAAGTTTTTTTCATATCTTCTAAATTTCATATTTAATGGATGTATGCAATATTTTGAAAGAGATTTTTGAGATTTAATTTAGTGTCTATATTAATTTTATTTATTTATTTTCTTTCTTGTTATGTTGTAGGAGAGCATCTGACATGTGAACTCTCTCAATCATATATATGTTTATTTTTACTTATATATATATATATATATTTTTAGTTTCATAAATTAATGAAAATTAATTTATCTTATCTTTTTCTTCTTAGTTGCTCTCCCTTCATGAAAAACCTGAGGGTTGAACTCCTAATATGTAGAATTAAACAACCTTTAAAGATCAAGTACTCCAATAATACATGATTTATATTATAGTACCCACTTTAGTAGTCTTGCAAGAAGTTAAATTGAGCTTTTAATGTGATTGAAAATTTTTTTTTATTAGGTGATTCCATTACTCTTTAGACTCCTTTTTAAACTTAACACTAATATTTGAAGAGATAGATTTATCCTAATCAAGAGATTTCCACTCATTCATGGCAAATTTAATTTCACATGTGCTAAGCTCCTTAGTGAGAGATATTTTGACATACTCAGTTTTTTCACTATTTTTTTGATTATGCCTAAAAAATAGTCAATTCATTTGACTCTTTTGAACTTATCTTTTGGATGTTTTCCAAAATAAACAAATACATTTTAGTATTAATCTTCCACTTGATGGATTACTTTTTTATTCATATTTATTTATTTTGTGTATTAATATTTTTTTTATTTATTTGAAGCCTTATTAAACTCTTGTTTGAGACACTTTCTCATTTAGAATGATAACTCATAATAAATGATATACTTTTCATTTGCTCAAATGTATTGGATAATTATTTTTTTTAATACTTGTGATTAGTTTTTATAGTTATTCAATAACAAGTGTATTTTTTATTAGAATGAAATTGAACTAAAGGTTTTCTTGCTAGTGAAAAGTTATACATTGATACATGAGATTTGTTATTTTAATTTTTTATATCTAGCAGTTAAAATGATCTTATTTTGATTTCCTCTTTCTTTAATCACCTCTTATATGTTATTATAATTTCTTGTGAAAATTATTTTTTATGATAATTTTGATGGGTTTCATATGAAATAATTACGTGCTTATTTTTATTTACAAGATAAGTTTTGTTTGTTACCTGTGAAAAGCTTTATATTATTGATCTATTTTCCATGAGCATAGATTAATACATTCTATGCAATTGTTTTTCCTTAAACTTAATACATTTGAATCTAATTAATATTTTTTTCTATGAAAGTTGAAATGCAAGACTTTTGTATATTTTTTTATTTTTTTTGGAATAAAGATAACACATGTTCATAAAAAATTAATTCTATTATTCACAAAAGATATAATTATGAATCTATTAGATATGAGAGTGTCAAGAAAAATTTAAATATCTTTTAATTATCTAATTTGATATTACATAGATTATTTGTATAATTAGTTTAATAAATTTGTTATAATAAATTTATATCATGTTGTATTTAATATACGTAGACACGTGAAAAAGCTATGATAGATTGAGATCTCTTTCGAGGTTGATAACCATTTTGCACTTATTTCTTACTTACACTCTATTTGAGCTCCTATTAGTTTTAATAGTCAATCCATCATAATTCTTTATTTATAAGAGAGTCAATTTAGTCTTTTGAAAAATATAAAATATAATTACATTTAAGGATATAGAGATCTATATATGAACATGTGTTGAGAGAATAAATTATTTTTGTTGATTTTTTTTATTTTGGATACTTTTGATGAGATTACTTAATTTGAGCTGCCCTAATTATTTTTGTCAATTATAAAAGAATTTTAGTTGTTTGACATTTTGATTATCGAGTGTTTATTTTAATTTTTTTTTGTATTTCAATTGTTAACATGATATTAGATGTATGGATATATATGTGAGTTAGAAATTACAAAGCCTAGAAGGTCGCCCTTAAAATTGATGTAGTTGGAGCCTGTGCCGAGAAGAGGAGAGCTAGATTATACCAGAAGAATGTCAGATTACTTCCTTTACAATGAGTCAACACAAATTGGTGCAGCCCACCTCCTAGTTGCGGTGCATGTTGCTGGTGTTTATTTGTTTATTAAGGTGGCCATTTTGATGTTGGTGCTGGTTGCCTAGCTGCAACAAGGGTGAATGATGGACAGGCAAAGCTCCCTTCTTTTCTTCCATTTTGCTCTAGTTGTTTGCTTTGCTGATTCTCATTTGATTTGGATGCTTCCCTCTATCTTTCAGCATACATTGGGTGTCTATTATTTCCATGTGTTAGTATTATTGCTTAAAAAAACAAGTTGATAATCGGTCTGTGTATCATTTTATGTATCTATTCAATTGATAGGATCATCTCATTTTGTTAGGTTTGATTTGTTGGATATGGTGAGAAATATTCGCCTTTGTTAGGAAAACAAGTAGAGGTCTCCAATGGGCTAGGCCGGGCAGGCAGGCCCGATCATGTTAGGATTGCGGCCAGTTTGTGTCGGGCCTATAATCCCATAGACCAGTCAACATACTGGGCTAGGCCGAAATTTAAATTTTTAAGGAATGTGGCCATCCCACTAGCTTTATATGGTCTTTATACCTGGGTCAGACCAGAGCCCCGTCCAGAAGCCCATTTATATGCCCATTTAAAATCTCGTTTATAGGCCCGCCCAGAGGCCCATATAAAAAGTCCACTTAAACGCCCACCTAAAAGCCCAACCTTTCCATGTAGGTTTTTTATTTAAATTGTATTCAAAATTTTAATAAAAAGTAAGTTAAAAAACAATTACAAATAAAAAATATATCATTTAAAATTTTATTAATCAAATATAATTACATTTAGAAATGTAAGAAAAGTTTGCATCCCTACAAAATAAGTACTTCCCAACTAGGTTGGCACCTACTTATTTGTCAATCATTTATACTTTTCAACCATAAGAAAATAAAAATACAATATACATTTCTAATAAAATATTTTAATCATTATTTTCTGGTGACTAGAAATTATCTTTAATCCATTCATGCCTTGATATATTTAAGTTATTTGTATCAGCCACTAGTTCTGCTTCTTGAACATGATCATAGAATCTCTTGTATGCTAAACTCCAATCTTTTAAACATACTACTATTTCGATTGCTTGAGGTGACAAATTACATCTCTTTTTGCTAACCACTCTTCTCACCAACACTAAAACAGCTTCAGATGCGACTGTACTCACATGCATGATTAATACATCACGTGCAATAATAAATAACACCGGGTATTTAATTTGTTATTTTTTCCACCATTCTAAAATATCAAAATCTTCATTATCTTCAAATGAAATTGTTTCTATACTGAGATATCTATCTATATCTGTTGTATTATCTAGAGAACTAGTTGTTTTCTTTTTTCTACTTTTGAACATTTCTAAAGGACTTTTATAAAAAGATGAGGAGCTTTCATGAATGATGATTTTATCAAACTAATATTATTACCATATTTTTCTTTATAAATATTATATAAAATATATAATAATGAATTTATTTCATTTTTAATTGGTAAATAATTGGCAACCATTCATCTAAAGCACCAAATTTTAATATAGGGTCCACCATTAAACCAATATAATAAAATAAAGGTATTTCTCCCTATAATTTTTAAATTTTTTCTATCATTGAAAAAATTGTATCATTAAAAATTTCATTACTTAAATAATTTTGAAGTACCATATAAATACTAGTTATTTGCATAATAACCCGATGTGAAGTTGGATAATACAAACTACAAAAAATATTCGTTGAAGTATTAAAAATTTCAAAAAGATCTCGTAGAAGGTCCGCAATGTGCCAATTTTGCAACAATCAAAAAATAATTCATATTTTGCTTGGGAACATTTTTCTAATGTGCTATCAACTTGTTTTAATCCATCTTTTACAAGCAAATTTAAAATATGTGCATAACAATGTACATGAAATAATTTTTCATGATCATCATTTATTTGCCAAAATCTTTTTAATCTTTATATTGCTACATTATTATTTGAATCATTATCTAATGTTATTGTAAATATTTTATTATGAATACCAAAATCTATAATTTCATCATTTATTAAAGTTGCTTATTTTTACCATTAAGTGGAATATTTATTATTTTAAATGAAATTATTCTTTTATTTAACATCCATTCACTATCTATATAATGAGCAATAATACATAAAAAACATCTATGCATTAAAGATGTCCAAGTATTAGATGTTAAATAAATTTTTTCTTCAAAATTTGCAAAATATTGTTTTAAATTTTCTCATTTTATTTGAATTTTTATTCATAATATTTCTTTTAATAGTATTTCCAAACCAACCTTTGAATTGTGGATTAATCAATGTTTGAATTGTTTTTGAATAATCATTAGTTTTCATTATATTAAAAGGTTGTTCAGCTCTTATTATGTAATCAATCATTCCTTTAATACAAGTAGACTCATCATAAGAAAATGTATTTAAATTTCCATATTCATCTTTACCTAATTACATATAATTACTAATATCTACATTATACTTATTTTTACATTGTTCATCGTCTTTTTAAAAGACTTGTGTACAAATTTGATGCACCATTATGAAGTTTTTTACAAATTTTACATTTTGCTTTTATTTCTTTTTTTTTTCAACAATTAATTCTATTCTATCAAAAAATTTCTATATATTTGAACTAATTTTTTTGCTTAATGATGCACGTGGACTAGAATAAGATGCACATGCACTATCCATATTAAAATTATTATCTAAAAAAATAAAATAATGAATCAAAATAAAAAGTAACAAATAAAAAAATATATAAGTGGAGAAATATTACTCAATTTAAAGATCGAAACTGAATTTTTTTAAAATGTGAGCTATTGAAGTCACCAATACTTAATTTGCACCACCAATAATATCATGTAAAATGAATAATAATTGAAGAAAATGGAGTATTAAAGAATATGAGAGAAAATTGTGAAATGAAGTGAAATTTGAGAGAGCATGAAAAATTAAAAGATAGTTGATAAAAAATTAAGAGAATTTGTGGAGTATTTACAGAGAAAAAAAATAACCAACGTCATATGACCATTAGGCCTAAAAGAGGTGTGCAACGTTCTTTTAATTTGTAGAGTATTTAAGAGAATTTGTGGAGAAATATTACAGAGAATTTGTGGAGTGTTTACATAGAAAAAAATAAAAAAAAACAAAAAAAAAACAAAAAGATGTGTGCAATGTTCTTGTGACCATTGCAAGGGGGAGGAGAGGGTTGGGAAGTAGCCAACGTCATATGACCGTTAGGGGGTAGGGGGGAGGAGGGGGGGAGGGGCTAGACAGGCCTGCCTCTCTGTGCAGGCTTCTGAGCGGGCTTTTGGGATGGCCTAAAAGCCCATGATTTGTGCCCGCATGCTAGGTAGGCCATGCTTAAAATGAACCCCCTGACCTGGCCCACCCTTTTAATGGGCTTGTGCTTGGCTTGGGTCTCTCTGGGTTTCGCCGGACAAAAGCCTATCGGGCCAAACCAGGCCCAAATAGGCATCGGGCCTCGGGCCTTTTGGAGATCTATAGAAACATGGGACACATAAGTGTGGTGTCTCATAATAATAAAATGAGTTAGCTAATGGGGTTGGAGTCGAATGCTAGGAGGCTACAACAAGTGTCTTGATCCTTAATACTAAAGGGAAGAACATGGTGATGGACTCGCACCTAGGAACCTGTCACTAGGAAAAACTGCATGATTCAATTTCTCATTGAAAGCTGGTTCTCATTTTTGTATTTGTTTCTAATTACTTCTTCAGGCTACACTATATTATTTAATTAGTTTTTTGGTTTGTTATTTCATTTAACTAGTTTTCTCTCTT
Source organism: Sapria himalayana (assembly GCA_029783825.1). Lineage (NCBI taxonomy): Eukaryota > Viridiplantae > Streptophyta > Magnoliopsida > Malpighiales > Rafflesiaceae > Sapria > Sapria himalayana. The sequence continues at coordinate 291,857 of JAREIK010001798.1, forward strand.
ATTTATTTTTTCATAACTGTACTTCATCATCTTCTCAGTAAAAAATCTAAGTCTCTATCTATATTTGTAGAGGAAGTGTCAATAAGACTGGAACATGCTCAATGATAAGTACTGTTTCGTATATGTAGCCCCTGAAAAGAATGAAAATGTATAGATTAAGTGCTTGAAATTGGGAGATAAAGTTATTGTTGATGCTTTAGATATTGGATTTGGTCAACCAACGCATCTAGAAATTAAGTATTCTTTTCCTTCATGTGCGTTTGCTTTTGTTTCATGTTTAGTAAGTGACTTTCATTAGTTTATAATATAGTGGCTTTGATTCGTGATTTCAATGTTGATAATTATGTTATTGAGGAAGTTCAAAATAATTATTTGGAGCAGTACAAGATACAATAAAACATCAGATGTCTTATATGGAGTCACAGATAGTGGTCTTGATGAGACAGATTACATAGAGTTCTAGTAGAGACAACACACAGGAGAACCAAGTACAAATGCATCAGCTAATGATGAGGATGATGATTTTGTTTTAAATGATTATATACATATGTTATGTTTTTGTTTTAACTATGTAAGAATTGTATTAGAAAAATTTCTGAACTACTTTTGCTTTTCTTAAATATAAAAAATTATTTATAGTATATCTTTTTATTCAATTTAATATAAAAATTTAAAAATAAGTAATCAAATTATTTGTAAAAAAAATTTTGAAAATAGCTTTGGAATGAAAAAAGCTAGGGAATTTTTTCTCACTAATTTTACTAGGGAATTATGTGTATATATTCAGTCAAAAATTATAAATTACTATTCTTAATTACGATCAAAGATTAGAAAGGGAAAAAAAGATTAGCTAGGGAATTTTTGTTGTTAAAGTAATTAATAGGGTATTATATTTTTCATTAATATATTGCGAAGAGCACTTTAGCTTTGAATAATTTCCATTGTTATTTAATCATTATTCTTTTTTAGCGATGGATTAAGGTAATAAAGATAAGGATATTTCCCTAGCTATTTGGGCTTTTTCTAGTAGTGCTATTTGTCTAACTATTTATCTATCTATCTGTCTATTTTTTTATCTGTCTATCTATCTATCTATCAGACTCTATATCTATATGTCGATCTATCTATCTATCTATCCATCCATCTATCTATCTATGTATCTGTCTATCTATCTATCTATTAATATGTCTATCATCAATTTGTGTATCAATCTATCTATTAATTGATCTATCTATCTGACTATCTATCAATCTATGTATCTGTCTATTTATCTATCTAACAATCAATCTATCAATTTGTCTATCTATTTGTTTATCTATCAATCTATCTTTATATCTGTTTATTTTTCTACCTATCTATCATTCTATCTGTTATTAATCTGCTTGTGTATCTATATATCTATCAGTCAGTCATTTTGTTTGTTTATATATCTATATGTCTATTTATTTTTCTATCAAACTATCTCTATATCTATTTCACTAACGATCTATCTGTCTATCTATATGTCAATCTATAAGTCTATCTATCTATCTATTTATCATTCTATCTAAATTCCTATCTATTTGTTTATTTATCTATCTATCTATGTGTCTATCTATTTTTTATCTATCTGTCTATCTATCTATCTCTCTATATTTATGGCTTCTGTTTGTCTATCAATCTACCTACCTATCTATATATCTATATATCTATTTATCTATATGTCTATCTATTTATCTATGTATCTGTCTATATATGTGTCTATCTATCTATCTATCTAACTATCTGTCTATCTATAGATCTATCTATCTATCTATATTTTATTTATCTATCTATGTATTTGTCTATCTATTTATCTATTAGTCTATCTATATGTCTTTCTATTTGTTTATATATGTGTTAGTTAATTTGCCTATCTATCTATTTTTTGACTATCTATGTGTCTATGTATGTGTCTATTTATTAGTATATATATTTATCTAATATTCTATCGATCAATCTATCTATATAAATATATGTCGGTCTTTATATCTATCTATCTATTCATCTGTCTATCAATCAATCAATTTATATGTCTATCAATCTTTTTTCTATATGTCTATAAATTTATCTATCATTCTATCGATCAATCTATTTAACAATCTTTCTATCAATCCATCTATCTGTTTATCTATTTATCTAAATATCTATCTATCAATCTATTTATCAATCTATTTATTTATCTGTCTATCTATCTATCTTTTTTCTATCTTTCTATCTTTCTGTTTATCGATCTGTCTATCTCTTTATCAATTTGTCTGTCTGTATATCTATCAGTTTTTCTATCTATTAGTTTGTTGTCTGTCTATCTATCTATCTATCTATTTGTATATCTATCTATCAATCTATTTGTTTATCTATTTGTCTATCTATCTTTCTATCACTCTAAATATATGTCTATTTATCTGTCTATCTATCTATCTATATATATACCTATTTATCTATATATCTATCTATCTATCAGTTATTTTATTTATATAACTATTGATTTGTCTATCTATCTATCTATCATTTTGTATATCAATCTATCTATAAATCTATCTATCAATATGAGTATAAATCTTTCTATCATTCTATCTAAATCTGTCTATCTATCAATATATCTATCTATATATCTATCTATCTGTTTATATATTTGTCTATCTATCAATCAATCAATATATCTATTTATATGTCTATCTATCTCTCTATCAATCTGCATATCTATATATTTATCAATCTGTTTATCAAACTTTCTATCTATCTTTTTGACTTTCTATTTATCTATATATCTTTCTTTCTGCCTAATTTTTGTATGTCTATCTATCTATCTGCCTGCCTTCCTGATTGTCACCATACATGATAGCCTCCCTAATTATTTGTCTATCTATCTAACTATATATCTAACTCTCTATTTATCTGTCTATCAATTTGTATGTCTGTTTATCTATTTGTCTCTCTTTATATTTAACAAAATATCATTCTATCTATATATATATATATATATATATATCAATATATTAATCTATCAATCTATCTATCAATTTATATGCCTATCTACTTGTCTGTTTATCTATCTATTATCTATCTATCTATATAGGCATTTTGTCTATTTGTATATCTATCTATTTATCTATCTTCTACCTATCTATCTTTTGTCTAATCTATCTATCTATTTGTATATCTATCTATTCATTTATCTATCTTTTTATCTATCTATTTATCTATCTATCTATCTATCTATCTGTCTGTTTGTCTGTCTGTCTATCTATCTATCTGTCTATTTATTTTTTTATGTATCTATCTAGTGGTGTATCCAAGTCTATCTATCTGTCTATCTATCTATCTATTATTCTATATATCTATATATTTGTATATCTATTGATCTATAATCCTGTCTATCAATCTGTCAATCATTTTGTCTATAAATAAGTTTATCAATCATTATTTCATTCTATCAATCAATCTGTCTATCTTTATGTCTATCTATAAATATTTATATCTATATATTTATCTATCTTTCTATCAATCTAACGATATATGTGTTTATTAATCTATGTATCATACTGTCTATTTGTGTTTCTATCTATCTATCTGTATGTTTGTCTATCTCTTTCTTTCTCTATTTGTCTATTAGGCTATTTGTTTGTCTGTATATCTGTCTATTAGCATACATCCTTGATTGTCTGCCAAAAAAACTGCCTGCCTATCGATCTAACTATCTATCTAGCTGCCGATCTATTTCTGTGTCTATATGTCTATCTATCTGTCTGTGTATATCTCTCTAACTGTATATCTATAGTAATATATCTTTCTACTTATCTATTTGTTATTGATTTACCTATTATCTACCGATCTATTTTTATATCTATATATTTATCTATCTAGCTATCTATCTTTTGATCTATGTGTCTATCAATCTTCCTATATATTTTTCTATCTATCAATCTACCTGTCTATATATATGTTAATCTTTATATATATCTAAGTGTATATCTACCTATCTATCTATCTATCTATCTATCTGTCTATCTAAATATTTATCTATATGCATATCTATCTTTATAACGTTCTGTCTATTAATATATATATATATATATATATATATATATATATATATATATATCTGTCTGTCTATCTATCTATCTATCTTTGTGTCTATCTTTTTTTCTATCTATTTTTCTATCTATCTATCTATCTATCTATTTTTCTATCTATTTATTTATCTATCAAACTATCTACATATCTGTCTATCAACAAATCTATGTTTATGTCTATCTATATGTATCTCTATCTGTTATCAATCTATCTATCAATCTATCTATCATTTTGTCTATTAATTTATCTATAATGTGTCCATCTCTTTATCTATCTATCTAGCTAAAAGTCTATCTATATGTCTTTCTTTCTGTCTATCTATCTATCTTTCTATGTATCTGTCTATAATGCTGTCTATCTTCTATCTTTCAACTATCTATGTGTATATCTATCTATATGTCAATAAATCAATCTTTCTTTCTTTCTTTTTGTTTATATATTTATCTTTCTTTTTTATTATTCTATCTATCTATTAGTCAACTTTCTATCTATCTATCTATCTATCGGTTTATCTATCTATCTATATATATATTTATCAATCAATAAATAATCTTTATATCATTCTATATATATGTGTGTATGTGTGTGTGTGTGTGTTTATATATCTTTTTATCTATCTCCCTATCTTTCTATCTATCTATGTATCTATCTATCTAGCTATCTATTTATCTATTATTCTATCTATTTGTCTATCTATATATCTATTTGTCTAATAATATGTCTATCTATCTATCTATTTTTCTTTCTATCTATGTAACTTTTTATCTATCTATCTATCTTTCTTTCTTTTTTTCTATAACTCTATTTGTCTATGTATCTATCTAACTATCTATTTGTCGATCAATTTTTCTATCAATCTATTAATCAATCTATCCATTAATCTTTTTATATATCAATCTATCAATCTATATATCAATATGTCTAATAATATGACTATCAATCTGTCTATAATTCTATGTATTAAATTATCTAGATATCTATCTATCTATCACTCTATCTATTTTTCTATCTCTCTGTCTATCTATTCATCTATCTATGTATTTATCTATCTATCAATCTATATGTCTCTCAATCTATTTATCAATCTATCGAACTATGTATAATTTTTTCGATCAAACTATCTATCTATCTTTATGTATGTATATCTATTTGTTTGTTTGTTTGTTTGTTTGTTTGCCTATCAGTTTGTTTATCTATTTGTTTTTTTTATTTGTCTATTTATTTGTTTATATGTCAGCCTATCTACTTACCTGCCTATCTCACTTTCTGCCTACCTGACTGACTTTCTATCTCTCTATCTATTAATCAATCTATATTTTATCTATCTTTTATCTATCTATCTGCCTGTCTATTTGTTTTTATCTATTTGTCTCTCTATTATTCTACATGTTTGTATGTCTATTTGTTTATCTATGTGTCTATCTATCTATCTATCTATCTATCTATATGTCAATTTATCTGTCAATCTATCTGTTTGTTTGTCTGTTTATCCATCTGTCTATCATTCAATCTGTCTATATGTCTGTATCTTTTTGTATATCTATATATATCAATCTACCTGTCTATATATATGTCTATCTATCTATTTATCTTTCTATCTGTCTATCTATTTCTCCATTTAAGTTTCTATCTATATTTCTATCTATCTGACTGTCTAGTTGTCTATCTATCTATCTATCTATCTTACTATCTATATATGTGTTTATATGTCTATCTATATTTTTATCTATATATCTATTTATTTATCTATCTATCTATATATCTATCAATCTATATATCTATCTATCTATCAATTAATCTATCAACCTATATACTTGTCTATCTATCTATATATCTATTTGTCTATATGGCTATATCTATATCTCTCTATATATGTTTGAGTTTATCAGTCTATAATTCAATGTATCTATTTATCAATATATCAAATTATCTATATGTATGTCTATCTATATGTTTATCTAATAGTTCTATCTATCTATTAATCTATCTATCAAAATATCTATCTAAATATCAATCTATTTATAAATATCTATTGTTAATCTGTCTATATATCTGTCTCTCTATCCATATATATGTCTATCTGTTATCTATTTATCGATCGATCTATATAAATCTATCTTTCTATCTATTTCTCTTAATGCATATTTGTCTATCTATCAATCTATGTAATTATCTCTTTGTTTATCTAACTATCTGTTTAACTATTTTTGTGTCAATTTGTCTTTCAATAAATCTATCTATCTATATATATATTTGGATAAAAATACATACATACATATATATATATATATATATATATATATATATCTATCTATCTATCTGTCTATTTGTATGTCTATCTATCTATTTGTCTATTTGTCTATCTATCTATGTATCTATCTATATGTCTATATATCTATCTATCTGCCATCTAACTATCAATCTGTCTGCCCATCTGTTTATCTATCTATCTATATATCTGTCTATGTATCTCCTTGTCTATCTGTCAATCTATCAATCTATCTTTCTATATATTTGTCTGTCTACCTATCTATCAATTTATCTATCTATATATCTAATTATCTATCTTTCTATTAGTCTATTAGTCTATACATCAATGTTTCTATAATTCTTTATGTCTGTGTATCTATCTATATTTTTATCTTTATATTTTCCTAACTATCTATAAGTCTATCTCTTAATCAGTATATCTATCTATTTCTCTACCTTTCTATCTATATATGTGTGTATGTGTCTAACTTTCTATTTGTTTAATTATCTATATGTTTATGTATCAATTTGTCTATCTATGAATCTATCAATATATCAATCTTTCTATTTGTTTATCTTTCTATATGTCTATCTATCTTTTTGATTATTTTTCAAAGTATTTAACTTTCTTTCTTATTATTAGTCTATCTATCTATCTCTCTATCTTTTTATCTATCTATTTATATGTCTATCCTCTTGTTTATTTGTCTATCTATCAATTTGTTTATCCATCTATATGCCTATCTATCTATTTGTTAATCTATGATCTATATATCTATATATATATATATATATATATATCAAACTTTCTATCTAACTATTTTCATATCTCTGTATCTATATGTCATTTATTTATCAATATATTAATCTATGTATTTGTCTATATGTCTGTTTGTCTATCTATCTAATTGTATAACTCTATAATTGTATATTTATCTATTTATCTATTTATCTATCCATCTATCTATCTATCAAATATCTAATTGCCTATTAGTCTATCACTATAAATAAATAAATAAATAAATAAATAAATATATATATATATATATATATATATATATATATAGACAAAAAGATAGTCAGATAGATAGTTAGTTAGATAGAAATATAATTCTAAATACCCACGAAAATAGATAGAAAGATAGATAAACAGATTGATATAAATATAGATATATAGATAGATAAACACATATATAGACAGATAGACAAATAGATAGACATATAGATAGAAAGATAGATATATAGTCAAACAGATAGACATATAGATAGACAAATAGATAGACATATAGATACACATATAGATATACAAATAGATAAATTGATAGATAAACAGACACATAGACAGAAAGATATATATATATATTTATTTATTTATTTATACAGACAAATAATCAGATAGATGGACAGAAAGATAGATAGAAAAATATACAGTCAAATATATTGATAGATATATTTATAAATATATAGATAGATAGATAGCCATATAAATAGACACTTAGATAGAAGACAAAAAAAAAGATATACTTATAAAAAGATATATAGACATTTTGATCGGTAGACAGAATATAGATAGATAGATATATATATATATAAAGATAGATAGACAAATAGATAGAGAGAAATACATTCATTGTCATACAAATAGACAAATAAATAGCTAGCTAGAAATATATATATATATATATATATTGATATATAGATAGATGGTTAAATAAATAGGCATATAAACAACTACATAGATAGATATATAGAAATATAAATGGGCAGATAGATAAATAGATAGATAGACATGTAGAAAGACAAATTAATTTATAGATTGATAGATAGATTTATTCATAGATTGAGATACAGGTTGATAAAAAGATTGAAAGAAGGATAGATAGATTGATTGACACATTGATAGATAGATAGTTAGACAGATAGATAGTTAGATTGACTGATAGATAGACAGATAATAAGAAAGATTGATAAACAAATAGATAAACAAATAGATAAACAAAATGATAAATAGATTGATAGATAAATAGAGTTTCAAAAAGATAGATATAAAGATAGTCAGATAGACAGAGAGATAGAGAGATATGTAGATAGATAGATAGATCGATAGATTAATAGACAAATAGATAGATAGATAGATAAAAAGATAGATAGATAGACAGATGAATAGATAGATAGATAGATAGGTAGACAGATACACAGATAGAAAGATAGATTGATATAATGATTGATACACATAGCAAAATAGATTGATAGGTAGATAAATTTTAGATTGATAGATAGATAAAGTGTTGATTGATAGAAAGATATATAGACATATTGATAGACAGATAGATAGATTATTAGACATGTACATAGAAAGGTAGATAGACATATAGATAGACATATTAGTATATATAAAGATAGATAAATAGATAGATAGATAGAAAAATAGACATATAGATTTTAGAGCTTATTAGGAGTCTGCCTATTCTGCCATCCATTGCTCCAGAGATAGATGTACCTACTACTGAAAGATCCAAGTAATTGTTAGACATTTTTATTATTAAACTATTGCACAAAGGAACTATAATCTAAAATTGTGGTTGAATATGGTATATGAAACTATTAACTATTAGTTTTCAAAAAAGGTGTGTTGCAATTTATATTATGGTACATAAAATTTTGAATCTAGTACAATAAATTTTGAATAATATAGGAAATATTGGAAATTAAGAAATTTTACAAAAATAAATGAAAATTGTAAAAAATAATTGCAATAGATTATGTGATGGGTTTTGCAATAGATATTCTATTGCAACTAAGTAAGATTTAGAAAGAATATATTAGTTTCAATGCTGTAACAAATTTGTAATGGAATTATAATAAAATTACAACAAAATATTTTGCAAGGACTTATAATGGTCGCAAATATGTTGTAAAGTTGCAATGAAATTGAAATAGACATTGTAATGGTTGGTAATTAAATGGTTGTTGATCTATTGCAAATTTGCAATAGAATTGCAATATAATTAACACAATATAAGTTGGAATGACTCATAGTGGTTGCAACTCTATTGCAAAGTTGCAACGGAATGACTAACAGAAATTTTAATGGTTATTAATGAAATAGTTGATGATCTATTGCAAATTAGCAATGAAATGGAAACAAATTTAGCATATCCATTGTCTTAATTTTTGGAATTTAGCAACTGAAGTACCAACGGATGTGAAATGCATTGCAATATAACAATAGAATTATTGTGTTGCAAATCCGTTAGTCTTTTGCAACTGAATACCAAAGTGTGCAAAATTGCAACAAGGTTCTTTGAAATAGAAAACTTTTGTTGCAAAATCATTGCTAATAAATATTTGCAATGAATTTTTATGGGTTTGCAACGGACTTGGAACAAAAAATTCCATTGCTAAACTATGATTTTCTTGTTGTAACAAATTGATAGACAAATTGATAGATAAATTGATAGATAGATAGTAGATAAATTGGCAAATAGATAGACATATAGATAGATAGATAGATAGGTAGGTAGGTAGGTAGGTAAATAGATATATAAATAGATTATTAAACAAATAGATAGAAAGATAGATAAACAGATAGATAGACAAATAGATAAACAAATAGATAGATAGATTATTAGATAGATAGAAATATAGACAGATAAATAGAAAGATGATTGAATTATTATATTGATAAATATACAAATATATAGACAGTTAGATAGACATATAGATATAAAGATAAATAGATAGATAGATAGACAGACAGATAGAAAGATAGATAGATAGACAAATAAATATATAGATTGATAGATAGCCAGATACATAGACTAATAGATAGTGAGATAGATAGAGAGATTGCCATATAGATAGCCAAAAAAATAGACATATAGATAGACAGATAGGTAGATATATAGATAAATAGATATATTGAGAGATAGATAAATAGATAGATAGTCAGATAATTAGATAGATAGATAAATTATTAGATCAAAAGATTAACAAATAGATAGATATATAAACATATAGATAGATAAATAGAGTGATATACATATATAGATAATTAGATAAATAGATAGAAAGATAAATATATAGAAAAATAAAAAGACATTGATAAATAGATTTATAGATAGATAGATAGACAGATACATAGATGGATTGATAGAAAGAATGATAGAAAGAATAGATAGATAGATAGACTAATTTGTAGACATATTGATAGAGATATTTATATAAAGATAAATAAATTGATTGATATACAGATAG
>JAREIK010001798.1:306897-311897 GCA_029783825.1 Sapria himalayana
AGATAGACAAATTGAAAGATAGATAAATAGTTAAATATGTAGACATATAAAGAAATACTTAGATAGATAGATAGTTAGTTATTTAAATATATTGATAGATAGATAGACAAATAGGCATATAGACAGATAGACAAATCGACAAATCGATAGATAAATAGATAGATAGCTAGACATATAGACATATAGATATATAAATAGATAGAAAGATAGTAAGAATGATAGACAATATATAAATAGAAAGATAGACAAATAGATAGATAGATAAATAATATATATGTAGATAGAGAGATAGACATAAAAAAGATAGAGAGATAGATAGATTTAAAGGTAGACAAATATATAGATAGATAGAAATATAGATAGGTAGATTGAAAGATATTCAGTTAGATAGATTGACAGATAAAAATATAATTAAATTGATAGATAGAAAGATAAATAGGTTGACAGATAGATAGATAGATAGATATATAGATAAATAGACAAATAGATAAAAAGATATTTTAGATAAAAATATATATAGATATATTGTCATATAGATAGATAGAAAGATAGACAATAAGATAGTAAAATAGATAAATAGATTTATAGATCAACAGATAGGTAGATAGAAAGATATATAGATAGGTAGTTAAATAGATACATTTATTGATAGACAGATAGATAGATAGACAGAAAGATAGAAATACAGATAAATAGATAGATAGTTAGACAGATAGATAGATATATAGATAAATAGATAGATAGATAGATAGATTGATAGATAGATAGAAAGATAGATATAGAATATAGACAAATAGATAGATAGACAAATAGAAATATAGAAAGATAGACAGATAGATAGAAAGACAAATAGACAAATAGATCGATATGCACATAGATAGATTGACTGATTAACAAATAGATAGATAGAAAATAGACAGAATGACAAATAAACAAATAGATACATATATAGATCGACATATAAACATATAGATAGATAGATAGATAGATGATAGACAGACATATAGATAGATAGATAGATAAATAAATACATAAATAGATAATTACATATACATATTCACAGCCAGATAGACAGATGGACAAATAGATAGATTGATAGAAATAAAAAAAGATATACAAGTAGTAAAATAGATAAATAGATAGATAGACAGATAGAATCATTGAATGATATACACATAGATAGATAAACATATATATAGATAGATAAATAGATAGATAGACAAATAGATAGATAGAAAGATAGATAAAAAACAAATAGACATATAGAGAGATTGATAGATAGATAGGATGGTAGATAGTCAGATAAACAAAGTGATAGAAAGATATATAGATCGGTAAATAGACAAATAGATTGATATATATATATATATACTGATAGAAAAATAGACAAATAGACATATAGACACATAGGCAAATAGACATTTTGACAAATAGATAGATATATAGATCGTCAAATATTATGATAGATTTATAGATAAATAGATAATAGATAGATAGCCAGATGGACATATAGGAAAATAAACAAAAAGAAAGAAAGAAAGATAGATAGATAGAAAAATAGATAGATAGATAGGCAAGTAGAGAAAGAGAATAATAGATAGATAGACAGATAGAATGATATAAATATAAAAAGAAAGATATTTAAATAAATATAAAGATATATAGATAGATAGACAGATAAATAGATATATAGATAGAAAAATAAATAGATATAAAGATAGATAGGTAGATAGATAGATTGATTAATAAAAAATTAGATTGACAATGTGACAAATAGAAAGATAGATTGATTGATATGTATAATGATAGACAAAGAGATAGATTGATAGGTAGATTGATCAATAGTAAGATAGATAGATATATATATATAGACTGATAGACAGAAAGATAGATAGTTATATAGGTAGATAGATAGATAGATAGATATAGATACATAGATAGTCATATATATAGATATCAAGATAGATAGATAGCTAGATAGACATATATATATATATATATAGAAGATAGACTGATAGAAAGATATACATATAAAGAGATAAAGAGAGACTGATAGACAGATAGATATATATAGAGACATTTAAATAGATAGACATATAGAAAGATAGATTGATAGCTAGATATATAGATAGATAGATAGACTGCTAGAGAGATAGACTGATTAATAGATATTTAGACAGACAGATTAACAAATAGACATATAAACAGATAGATGTAAAGTGATATAGAGAGATAGACAGACAGACAGATAGATAGATAATTAGTTAGATAGAAACATAAACATATAGACATTTTGATAAATCTACAAATAATTATATAGACAGATAGAAAGATAGACATATAGCCAGATAGATAGATAGATAGATAGATAGATAAATAGATAGCCAGATAGCCAGATTAACAAATAGACAGATATTCAGATAGACATATAAGCAGATAGACAGATAATTAGATAGATAGTAAGATAGGGAGATAGATAGATAGATAGATAGACAAATAAATAGATAGATAGATTAAAAAATAAGCAGATAGAAAAATACATAGATTACTTGTAGATAGATAGATAGATTTACAAATTAATAAATTGACAAATTGATAGATTGAGAGATTGACAAATTGATAGAGAGACAGACAGACTGATAGATAAATAGATAGATAGATAGAAATATATATAGATAGTTAGAAAAAAAAGTTAGATAGATAGACAGACAGATTGACAAATGGATAGATAGATAGACAGACAGACCGATAGAAAGACAGATAGATAGATAGATAGTTGTATATCTATCTATCTATCTGTCTGTCTATCTATCTTTTTGATTATCTATTTATTTGTCTATCTGCCTATCTTTCTATCTATCTATCTGTCTATCTATTTTTCTATCTATTTTTCTATCTTTCTTTATATCTATCTATCTATGTATTTATATATCTACCAATCTACTTAGCTTTCTATCTGTTTATTTATCTAAGTATATATCTATCAATCTATCTGATTATCTATTTATAAATCTATCTATTTGACTATCTATGAATTAATATATCTATCTGTATATAAGTATTCCTCTCTAATTCTCTATCTGTCTATCTCTCTATTTGTATTTCTTCTATCTATATATCTATATATCTATATTTATTTCTATCTTTCTATCTGTCTATATATTTATCTATTTATCTATATATCATTCTATATGTTTATCTATCTATTTATCTTTCTATATTTCTATCTTTTTTTATATCTCTATTTCTATCTATTTGTCTATCTATCTATCTATATACATATCTGCTTATATATCTATATCTTTATCTTTCTATCTCTATGTTACCTTTTTATTTTTCTATCTAGCTTTCTATATATCTTTTTAATTGTCTATTTATCTTTGAATTTATGTATTTATCTCTCTTTTTTAGGTCTATTTATCTATCAATTTAAATAACTATCTATCTTTCTATATGTTTATATGTCTATTTGTCTATTGGTCTATCTAAGTATTTCTCTATTAGTCTAACTTTAGATATCTCTATCTATATGTTAGCCTTTCTATCAGCCTATCTGTCTATCTATCAAACAATCAATCAATCTCTCTATCTATCTATATGTCTGTCTAACTTTTTGTCTATCTATCTATCATTCTTTCTATCTTTTTATCTGTCTATTTATATATTTCTCTGTCTATCAATATATCTGTCTTTCTTACTATATGCCTATTTGTCTGTCTTTCTTTCTTTCTATATGTCTATTTATCTATTTGTCGATATATACATCTGTCTAACTATTTGCATATCTAGTTATCTATCTATCGATCTATCTATCTATATTTCTGTCTATCTAACTATATGTGTGTCTAAATATCTATTTATCTATCTGTCTATCTATCTCTCTATCCATCTGTCTATTTATGTTTCTATTTATATGTTTATCTATCTATTTATATATCTAACTATCTATTTGTCTACCTATTTTTCTATCTACCTATCTATAAATCAATCTATCTATCGATCTTTTTCTATAAGTATCAATCTATCTATATCTATCTATTTATCTATATCTATCTATCTATTTGTGTGTCTATTTATCTATCTATCTATCTATCTATATGTTTATCAATATGTCTATATATATGTTTATCTATCTGTCTACCTACCTATCTATCTATCTATTTGTATATATATCTCTCAATCTATGTAATTTTCTATCTATCTATCTTATATATGTCTATCTATATATCTATCATTTATCTACTAATCTGTCTATGTATTGTCTATCTATCTATCTATCTTTCTATCTTTCAATTTGTCTGTCAATTTATTAATGAGTTTGTTTATAAATCTATCTATCTATCAATTAGTATTTATATCTATCTATCTATCTTTTTATCTATGTCTGTCCATCAATCTATCTATTTATCTATCTATCAATTGTCTATCTCTTTGTCTATCTATCTGGCTCTCTATCTATCTAACTATCTGTCTATCTAACTATCTATCTGTCTATCTATCTATCAATCTATCTATCTATCTATCACTCTATTTATCTATCTATTATTTGTCTATCTATTTTTATATCTATTTATCTATATATATATATATGAAGGTATGTATTTATCTGTCTATCAATCCATCTACCTATCAATTTTTTTATCTATCTAACTATCAATCAATCTATTTGTCTATCAATCTATTTATAAATTAGAATATATATATATATATATATATATATATATATATTTATCTAACTAACTATCTATCTATCTGTGTATCTATCTATTAATTTGTATATCTCTATGTCTATTTATTTGTCTATTTATCTGTCTATCTATCTATCTATCTATCTGCCTATCTATCTTTTTATCTATCTGTCTATCTATCTATCTAACTATATGTCTATCTATTTTTCTATCTTTTAGTCAATCTATCATTATATCTATCAATCAATCTATCAATCTTTATGTTTAACTATCTGCTTTTCTAACTGTCAATCTATCTGTTTATATATCTAT
>JAREIK010001798.1:316897-348887 GCA_029783825.1 Sapria himalayana
TCTATTGATCTATCTATATCACTATATGTCTATCTATCTATGTATCTATCTATATATCTACTTATCTATCTTTATTTCTATCTATCTATATATCTATATATCTATCTATTTATTTATCTGTCTATCTATCTGTTTATCTCTTTATCTTTCATATTTCTATTTATCTGTCTGTCTGTCTATCAATCTATCTATCTTTTTATCTATATCCTTATTATCTATCTATTTATTAGTCTATCTATATATCTATCTATCTGTGTATCTTGTGTCTATCTATCTATTTATCTGCTTATTTATTTATATATCAATCTATCTGACTAACTATCTATCTTTTTATCTATCTATATATCTATAATTCTATCTATCTATCTATCTATTGATCTATTTGTCTATATATATATATATATATATCTATCTGGCTGTCTATCAATCTATTTGTCTATCTATCTATCTATTTTTCTATGTATTTATGTATCTGTCTATCTAATTGTCTCTGTATCTATCTATCTTTCTTTCTTTCATATTTTCAATCTATCTATCTATCTATCAATATGTCTATCAAACAGTCTATTAATCTATCTATCAATCTATATATCCATTTGTATATCTATCTATCTATGTATTTGACTATCAATTTGTCTATCAATAAATTTATCAATATGCCTATCTATTTGTATATCTATCAATCAATCTTTTAGTCTCTGTATTTGTCAACATATATATATCTGTCTATCTACCTATTAATCTACTTGTCTATTTGTCTGTCTATCTAACAATCTATCTCTCTATCTATCTGTTTATCTATTTGTTTATCTATCTATCTATTTATAAATATGTCTATCTATCTTTCTATCTATTATTCTATATATATGACTATATATTGGCTTATCTATCTGTATATATATATATCTCTCTATCTATTTATTTATTTATTTTTTTATCTATCTGTCTATCAATCTATCTATTTATCTATATATCATTCTTTCTTTATTTTCTTTCTTTTTTTCTTTCTTTCTATTAATCTATCAATTTTTCAATGTGCCTATCTTTCAATCTATTTGTCTATTTATCTATCAATATGTTTATCTATTTGTCAGTCTTTCTATCTATTTTTCTGTAAGTTTATCTGTTTATATATATATCTCTCTATTTATCTATTATTCTATCTATCTGTCTATTATCTGTCTATCTATCAGTCTAACTATCTGTTTATCTATGTGTCTATCTTCCTGTCTATATTTCTTTATATATATCTTCCTATCTATCTATTTTTGTATCTGTCTATCTATCTGTTTGTCTATCTATTTGTCTATCTATCTTTCTGCTTATCTTTTTATCTAACTATATGTCTATCTATCTATTTGTCTATCTATCTATCTATATATCTTTCTATCTATCTATCTGGCTATCTATCTATTTGTTTATATATATATATATATATATGTGTGTGTGTGTGTGTGTGTGTGTGTGTGTGTGTGTCTATTTATCTATCTGTCTATCTATTTATCTATCTATCGATCTATTTGTCTATGTATCTATCTATTTATTTGTCTATCTATATATCTATCTATCAGTCTTTTTTCTATCTATTTATCACTCTTTCTATTTATCTGTCTATCTATCTATCTATCTATCTATCTGTCTATCTTTCTATCTATCTATTTATCTATCTATCATTCTATTTGTCTATCTTTCTATCTGTTTATCTAACTATCTATCTATTTGACTATCTCTTTATCTTTCTGTCTATCTATCTATATTGCTTTCTATTTTTGAGTCTATCTACACTATAAGAAAATGACTCTTTAGTTATGAAAAATTAGCTTTGGAAATAATCCCTATCTAATTAGCGAGGGATCAGCTAGGGAATAACAATAGATGTTTTATTTTACATTGAATTATTAATTTGTGATGAATTTGAGATGGATTAGAAATAGATATTTTTGATTAAAAATTCTCCTTAGTTGAAATTATCTTAAATTTTCACGCAAAGAATGTCGGGCACTTTAACGCCTTTAGAGATGGGTTTTACCTAGCTAATTAGTTCGAGACAAAATCTCTTACTAACTAAAATTCCTATAATTTTTTTTATGATTTTATATTTAATTGCAAGCGATTATTCCTTAAATTCTATTTTTTACAAAATATATCCATTTAGCTGAGGATTTTTTCGTAGATATTTGGGTTGGGGATGATTTTCATTACTAATCTTTAATGATTTATTTTTTTTATGTATATTATTTGTTTTAATATTTTATTTAATTTTGTATATTAAAGGTACCTATGTCATGGTCTATAGATAAGCAATCCTTAAGAGACACATTTTCTTCATATAATTTTAAAAATAGGTTATTATAAATAAATAATTTCAAAAATATATGAATATGAATAAAAAAGTATATTAATAAAGACTAAAATAACTATTTTTATGAATATAAAATATTTAAAAATTTATACAAAATATTTTTGAAATATTAAATTATGATATTTAAATAATGTTAGTAAAAAACATAAAATAATAAATTTTAAATTATAATAACTTTTATGATATTTTAATTAATAAATCAACATACATAAATATTACTATAATAAAAAGCTAAAATAATTAATTGTATACTTAAAATAAAAAAATTATAAAAATATCTGAATTAATGAATAAACAAGTAAATATTTATATTAGTTAAAGTAAAAAGAAATGTTTATGATTATAGGAATCTTTTATAAAAATAATACTAAAAGATTTAAAATTTTTGAAACATAAATAAAATTTCAAATTTTTCATAAAATTTAAAAGAAAATAAATTGATATTTAAAGATTAATACATAGATATTTTGATTACATCAAAAAAAAAATTGATGATTTATAAAATAAATATTTTAGTGTCGTTATTAAATTAAAAGAACACTTCAAGTTTTTTTTAGGGTTTTTAAAAATTATTTAAAATATTACTAAAGAAATTTTTTTGTCCTAAAAATACTTTAATTTATTTTTAGCCCTATAAAACACTTTTGAAAATAAATACCAAACTAACCCAAAGTTGATTTGAATTCAAGTTTTATTTTTTGGCTCTATTGAAATTAATAAGAATTAAATAATTGAGTTAGATCTTTACTATTATCTTTTAATATTCCATTTTTATTAAAATAATAAATATAACTTTTTTTAATGATCTTCTCACTTTAAGTAATTTTTGTTATTTTATAAATTATAAATTATATTAAATAATATGAAATTTTTGTTCCTTTATAATTATTTCATATTATATTCATAAAAAATAAATTAAATTCTTAAAAATTTATAACCATAATATATGTATGTATGTGTGTGTGTGTGTGTATGTATGTATATATGAAATACTATATTATAATATTATATTATTTTTTTATGAATTAATATTATAAATATATCCATAAATTTAAAATATTATGAAATGTTATAAATTTTTTATGGTTATACATTTATATAATTTATTTATGGTTATATTAAATAATTTGTTTTTTTAATAAATGAAATAATATAAAAATTGGATTACCAATTATTAGTTTTCATGGTTATTAGTAATCTAATTTTTTTAATCATCATTTTTATACCATTTATAAATTTTTTTTTCTGAAATTCATTTCATTAATTTAAAATTAATATTACAAAAATTAACCATTATAATTTTATAAATTAATAACAATAAATATATTTATTGATGAAATAATATCATTTATGGTTAAATACAAATCTATTTCATTTTTTTATTTAAATAATTTAATTTTTATAATTTTATTTTACTTTTATATTTTTGTCTCTTTTTTTGATATATTTACATCCATTTTTTTATTTATAGTTTCCATGAAAAAAGAAAATGCTAAGGCATTCAAGCTTAAACCATTTTTTCTATCTTTGCGAAGAGGAAGAGAGGAGAAGCAAATAGGGACTACGGGAGCAACCTACAAATTCTAGCTCTTCTTGTTACCAGGTAAGATTACCATTACTCTTCTCCTTCAGAATACTAAATACATTTCTCTATCTTTCTCAATTTGATTACCACTGGTGGATTTTGGTTTATAGAAATTATTTGGTTTTAATTTTTTTTTCATTTTTCCCTTATTTTTCTTCTTCTTTCTCATATTTTCACATCACTTATATGATTTTGACTCTCCACCATTAATGAGACAACATACGATTAGGGTAAACTTTGTTCTTTTAGTGATTAATTTTTTAGGATTTTATGGATTTTAAATACTAAATGTATGCTTATTGTTTTCTGCTTCTGTAGCTTAAGAATAAAAAATTTTGCTTAATGTATTCTACTTCAGTAACTTAAGAAAAAATAAACACAATGTTTTTAGGCTCTATTTTGATTGTTTTCGAAAATTTTATAAATAGATAACATTATATTTAAACTTTTATACATTTATAAAATCATATGACATTATATATAAATGTCTATACTTTAATATATATAAATGTATTTTATTATATATAAACATTGATATGTTTATATAAACATATAATGTTATATATAAATATTTATACATTTGTATAAATGTTTATAAATATTTATACAACATTTACATAAAACTATCCATTTATATTATTTTTTATATAACATTTATATAACATATAAAATGTTTATAGATATTTGTAAACATTTATATAACATATACATTTTTATATAAATATATAATATTTATAATGTTTATATAAATGTGATATATATACTATATAATTTTTATAAAAGTATTAAATATATATATTTATATATATGTAACATTTATACAAATATATTAAACGCAATATTATATCCAAACACTTGTATATTTATATAATCATATGCCATTATATATAAATGTTTATACTTTAATATATATGTGCAACTATGATAATAGTGATGTACAATATGATGTCTGTATGCATCCACAAGAGATTATCTTTATAATTTTATATCATATGAAGAAATGATATATCATAGAGGGATATTTTTAAGTAAATATACAAGTTGATAAATCATTTGTTATAGTAATATGATAAATCATTTGTTATCCCACAAATTGAAGTTCTGTGAAAAAATTAAACATAATTTGCATTCTCCCCAATTTTTAGTTTCTACCCAAATCATATAAATGAAGTGCCAACTATTGTGTCATATTACTATGAACGACCATGCACACTGTCAACAAAAACAATACTACACAACTACAATGCCTATTGTGCAATTGAGGTGCCTACTACCATGCAGAAACTCTTCTGTCACACACAACCATGCAACATCCTTTTTATGGAGTTGATACTCATCTCACACAGTATGTGAAGGCAGTAATGGGGCGTTACTGTAGCATGTATGCCCATGTCCCCTATGTTGGCACAATATATGTTCTCTCATTTTTTAGGATTTTGAACCCTTACATGCCTCAAAGATTGTTTTCATTAGAGTTTTGGCTTTGGTACTATGCATAATTCTATGCCAAACATAAAACTTGATGAAAAACTCTTAGGAAAAAAATAACAAGCAATCCTCTCATTTAATATAATGGGCTAATGAATTGAAGCTGTCTAGAAGTTAGGTGCTTCCATCAACAATAACATAGAAATAATAAAAAAAGTAAAAAATACAAAAGGTATGATTATAAACTAGAATAATTAGTATTAATTAATATATTTTTTATTTTTCTACAAAAGGTACAATATTAATATGGTACGATTAGTTAAGAATGGATTCAATAAAATATGTGAGTAACTCATGAGTTCAAAATCCATGAACAATGAAGTGTCTCACATATTATATGGCTTTAGTTATTTGATTTGTAAGCTTTTGATGCATTCTATTGTTGACTATTGTTTGTGATGTCTTTACATTTTACACTCATGAACTTTTACCATTTTATTGTGGAACTAACAGAACATTTGTAGCTTATTATTGACATAGGTGCTTTACCACCTCTTATGGACCTATTTAAGAGGCACTTATATGGATCTACTTCTCGGGTAGTGAAAAGCATCCTAAGATTAGCTACTAATGTGATCACCAACCTTGCCCGTGAGAATAGCAACATCATAATTCATATTTGGTTTTTATTTATAATGTAATCACTTTTTCCATTGTGCACAATGCTTTTTGTTAATAAGTTATTTTCCAGGATGAATTGTGGGATACCACCTCTGGTTGAATTATTGGATTTCTATGATGCTAAAGTGCAAAGGGCGTCTGCTGGGGTACTGAGAACCTTAGCATTCAAGAATGAAGAGAATAAAAATCAGATGATGTTCCTTATTGTGATTGATGATTTTTTATCATTTACTTTGCAATGAGAAAATAATGCATTTTTTTTACTTTTAAGATTGTTGAGTGCAATGCTCTTCCCACTCTCATCTTAATGTTGTGCTCAGAAAATGCTATTATACATTATGAAGTAGTTACTTTAGTTAAAAATTGAGACCTCAATTATTTTTTTAGTTATCATTATTCTAAAATTTTGATCTTAGCCTTTGTTTTCTTATTTAGACCAATTATTTTTGTTGTTACAGGTAGGTTGATTAAAAATTTGGTTCATTCATCTCCAAACATTAAGAAAGAAGTTCTGTCTACTGGGGCATTGCAACTTATTATCAATTTGCTCTAGTCCTTCCATTTGAAGCATTTTGTTTAAAATTATATTTTTATTTATTATGTATTTGAACAAATTTTATTTCTATATCATTATCTAAAGTTACTATCTAAATTTACTTTGATTTACTATAATTTTGATATTTAAATATTCTTTTAATAATTCTCTATAAGGTTTTTAGGATAAATAGCTCATGTTGCCTTGAGAGCTAGAGGGAAGCTACTTTATTACTGTGATAGTTTGAAACAAATGATTTGGATTTCAAGGCAAGCATATATGTTTATTTTTCCTTCATTTTTTATTATTTTTAGGTTTGAAATAAATCATTATATGAGAATTTTTGAGCAATACTTTTTGTTTGGATTCATGTTTTGTGCTTAAGTTAGGAGGAAGAGGATAATCATAGTAAAAAGGTGTGCTCAAATATAATTTTTATGTATTCTTTTATTCATGTATTCAATAAATAATATAAAAAATATATTGTGTGCTACAATACCTTTGATAGGTCATAGATTCTATATGCTTTCACCGTTTGTCATTGATTGTGGCTGTCGGGTCTTGTATCACAGGTCTAAAGTTTTAATGAAGTGACATAGTTCTTGGGGCACTCTTATGAGCATTTTATCATGGGTATGAGTATCTAACTAGTTCAACATGACATGGTCTTGTATGGCATGAGACCATGGGTTTTACTGAGCCTCATTTAGTGGCCCCATTTGCCATTTATAGTTGTTGTGCAGGCTAGCCCAATGTGCTAGTTGTGACCCATTACTCTTTCCCAAGCATTGTTTGTACTAGGGTCATGGTCAGAAAATTGTGACTCGTTACCCATGATAATGTGGCAGGTGTAGAACTACTAAGGTCTTAGGCATGAGTTGTTGTTGGGCACTAATAATTCAGGACCTAATTAACTGACCCAATTATTTGTTAAAATTATTAATCCATCACTAAGCATGTTTAATATAAATTAGAAACAATAATTATACCATGCAATAGTGGTTGCTTGTTGTTGTGGGTCACATAATATATCTTTTTAAAATAAAAAATATCTTTGTTTAAAAATTATTGGTCTATTTTTCAATACTAATTAGATGAAATTTTTGGGCCCAATCGGGCTGGCAAGCCATGCCTGGCATGACACAGTTCCTTGGATGCTAGGCCCTACACGGGCCCGCAGCCCCAAAACTACCTGGATTTGGTCTGGTTGGTTTGGGTCATATTGGTCGAATTTTTACAAAATTAGGGTTTCGATGCCGTGTTGCCATGCTGCCATGCCGACATCACCTGTCGGACATCACCATGTACTCTCCCTATCAGGAGTCACACGATGCGTGGTCACCCTTGCCTTGCCCACATGCCTGGTATGACACGTGGGCCATAAATCCGTAGCATGACATGATACAACTCATACTGAGGATCTACCCGGCACGAGCCTAGGCACGACACTATAATGTGTTGTGGTATGTTTCGGGCCAAGATCAGGCCGCTTGGCCCATTTGACACCTATAGATGAGATCTCTTTTATTTTTATGGGTAAGAAAATTAAAATATTAACCTCTCATAAATTATATGTTGAGTGATAATTTTGTGTATTAGATATTATTTTTTTTATAATCCTTAAGCTTAATTGCTTAAACTTATAAAGACTTATTATAAATAAGATTAATATCAAATAAATGCTTTGCATCATAAGACATAAATTATCAAACAAATGCTTTGCATCATAAGACATAAATTATCAAACAAATGCTCTGCATCATAAGATTAATATTTTTTTTTTATTTTAATTAGTCTATTCGTTCTATTCTTACTGATTTTTGAGTTTTGTAGTTCTTTCCTAGTAAAACTTAACATAAATTTTAGTTAATTAAATATTATAAAAAATACATTTGATCCATATAATGAATTAAATTTAGTATGTAGTTACATAAATATTAATGCACTAAATTTTGTATTTATATGAGAATAATACTAAGATGACTAATCATTTGAGAATTTCTTATATTATATGTATTCGTTGGAGGTCATGTCTTTATTCAATATAAGTATTTATGTCCAAGTTATTGGGTTTGAGACTTATCATATGTATTCTTTAAATTTTGATGGTAAGACATTGATATATGAATTTCTCCTAGACCTTATGCTAAAGTAGAAGGCTTGTGCACTAGGTATTATCTTTATATAATGAACTAAATATTTTAGATGATGTAGAGAAACCATTCTTCTCTAGTGTCATTCCTAGAGTAAGCAAAAGATTTACTATTAATAGTCACACTTATATTGTATGGACAAATTCTAATATGATAAATAGAAAAAATACTAAATGAGAAATAAAATCTAGTCAAATATAAATATTTTAAAAAATATTTAACTTTAAAACTAATACTCGGAGTACTGGATGAGACATCTAAGAAGATATGTTAAATAATTTACAAAAAAAATAGTGCATTAGACCCTATATAATTTAAGTTTAGTATAATTATAATTGGATGCACTACAACTTTAATATTTTTTGTGTATATAACTAATAATTGATGATAACAAATTTTAGGTTGATAATTAGTATGAGATCTTTACTAAAATTTGAACAAGATACTAAATTTGTATAAAAAATTCTAATATAAATTTAAAATTTTAGGTTTAGTATAATTATAATTGGATACAATACAACTTTAATATTTTTTGTGTATATAACTAATAATTGATGATAACAAATTTTAGGTTGATAATTAGTATGAGATCTTTACTAAAATTTGAACAAGATTCTAAATTTTTATATTTTAGTGAGAAATATATTCAACTTTTATATCATATAATTTCAAAAATAATTTTTTGTTATATTGTAATATAATATTAAAAGTGTCTGAACATTCAAATTCATGCCACACACTCAAAAATTTGTATTCTATAAGATTTTGAGATTGATACCATGTTTAGAAACAATGCAATGTAAAAGAAGAGTAATTGTGAAATATGTCCAACTTTTTATCATATAATTTCTAAAATGATTTTTTGTTATTTTGTAATAAAATATTAAAAGTTTTTGCACATTCAAAATGCAAGCCACGCACTCAAGAATTTCTATTTTATAAAGATTTTGGCTTTGATACTATGTTGAGAAACAATGCAGGGTGGAGAAGAGTATTTGAAAAATCACATAACATAACGTGTACAAGCTAAACCCTTATATTAAGGGACTAATTAAAAAATGATATCCCATAGGTTGAATGCTCTTATACATATGCAAATAAATATATAAAATAAAAGAAAAAAATAATAAATTGTAAATCACAACAAACTAGATCCTATATTATTTGCACTCATAGTTTTTTTAGCTACATATTAGATTTTACTACATACACACATATGAACACAATTCTAAGAAATAGTATATGGGGATATTGTTGTTTCTAGCTTTAGTGCAAAATTTTATGTTATCATTTACTTGTGTGTCTTAGTATAAAAGTTACTTTTTGGAGATGTTATGTTAACCAATTCATATGTTGATAATATTTTAATGTGATATTTAGACAATTCGACATGTTATTAGTGAATATATTTATTAGTGAATATATTGTAGACATATTAATGAATACACTTGGAGGATTGTAAGTTTTTTTCATATCTTCTAAATTTCATATTTAATGGATGTATGCAATATTTTGAAAGAGATTTTTGAGATTTAATTTAGTGTCTATATTAATTTTATTTATTTATTTTCTTTCTTGTTATGTTGTAGGAGAGCATCTGACATGTGAACTCTCTCAATCATATATATGTTTATTTTTACTTATATATATATATATTAGTTTTCATAAATTAATGAAAATTAATTTATCTTATCTTTTTCTTCTTAGTTGCTCTTCCTTCACGAAAAACCTGAGGGGTGAACTCCTAATATGTAGAATTAAACAACCTTTAAAGATCAAGTACTCCAATAATACATGATTTATATTATAGTACCCACTTTAGTAGTCTTGCAAGAAGTTAAATTGAGCTTTTAATGTGATTGAAAATTTTTTTTTATTAGGTGATTCCATTACTCTTTAGACTCCTTTTTAAACTTAACACTAATATTTGAAGAGATAGAGTTATCCTAATCAAGAGATTTCCACTCATTCATGGCAAATTTAATTTCACATGTGCTAAGCTCCTTAGTGAGAGATATTTTGACATACTTAGTTTTTTCACTATTTTTTTGATTATGCCTAAAAAATAGTCAATTCATTTGACTCTTTTGAACTTATCTTTTGGATGTTTTCCAAAATAAACAAATACATTTTAGTATTAATCATCCACTTGATAGATTACTTTTTTATTCATATTTATTTATTTTGTGTATTAATATTTTTTTTATTTATTTGAAGCCTTATTAAACTCTTGTTTGAGACACTTTCTCATTTAGAATGATAACTCATAATAAATGATATACTTTTCATTTGCTCAAATGTATTGGATAATTATTTTTTTTAATACTTGTGATTAGTTTTTATAGTTATTCAATAACAAGTGTATTTTTTATTAGAATGAAATTGAACTAAAGGCTTTCTTGCTAGTAAAAAGTTATACATTGATACATGAGATTTGTTATTTTAATTTTTTATATCTATCAGTTAAAATGATCTTATTTTGATTTCCTCTTTCTTTAATCACCTCTTATATGTTATTATAATTTCTTGTGAAAATTATTTTTTATGATAATTTTGATGGGTTTCATATGAAATAATTACGTGCTTATTTTTATTTACAAGATAAGTTTTGTTTGTTACCTATGAAAAGCTTTATATTATTGATCTATTTTCCATGAGCATAGATTAATACATTCTATGCAATTGTTTTCCCTTAAACTTAATACATTTGAATCTAATTAATATTTTTTCTATGAAAGTTGAAATGCAAGACTTTTGTATATTTTTTTATTTTTTTTGGAATAAAGATAACACATGTCCATAAAAAATTAATTCTATTATTCACAAAAGATATAATTATGAATCTATTAGATATGAAGAGTGTCAAGAAAAATTTAAATATCTTTTAATTATCTAATTTGATATTACATAGATTATTTGTATAATTAGTTTAATAAATTTGTTATAATAAATTTATATCATGTTGTATTTAATATACGTAGACACGTGAAAAAGCTATGATAGATTGAGATCTCTTTCGAGGTTGATAACCATTTTGCACTTATTTCTTACTTACACTCTATTTGAGCTCCTATTAGTTTTAATAGTCAATCCATCATAATTCTTTATTTATAAGAGAGTCAATTTAGTCTTTTGAAAAATATAAAATATAATTACATTTAAGGATATAGAGATCTATATATGAACATGTGTTGAGAGAATAAATTATTTTTGTTGATTTTTTTTATTTTGGATACTTTTGATGAGATTACTTAATTTGAGCTGCCCTAATTATTTTTGTCAATTATAAAAGAATTTTAGTTGTTTGACATTTTGATTATCGAGTGTTTATTTTAATTTTTTTTTGTATTTCAATTGTTAAGATGATATTAGATGTATGGATATATATGTGTGTTAGAAATTACAAAGCCTAGAAGGTCGCCCTTAAAATTGATGTAGTTGGAGCTTGTGCCGAGAAGAGGAGAGCCAGATTATACCAGAAGAATGTCAGATTACTTCCTTTACAATGAGTCAACACAAATTGGTGCAGCCCACCTCCTAGTTGCGGTGCATGTTGCTGGTGTTTATTTGTTTATTAAGGTGGCCATTTTGATGCTGGTGCTGGTTGCCTAACTGCAACAAGGGTGAATGATGGACAGGCAAAGCTCCCTTCTTTTCTTCCATTTTGCTCTAGTTGTTTGCTTTGCTGATTCTCATTTGATTTGGATGCTTCCCTCTATCTTTCAGCATACATTGGGTGTCTATTATTTCCATGTGTTAGTATTCTTGTCTAAAAAAACAAATTGATAATCGGTCTGTGTATCATTTTATGTATCTATTCAATTGATAGGATCATCTCATTTTGTTAGGTTTGAGTTGTTGGATATGGTGAGAAATATTCGCCTTTGTTAGGAAAACAAGTAGAGGTCTCCAATGGGCTAGGCCGGGCAGGCAGGCCAGATCATGTTAGGATTGCGGCCAGTTCGGGTCGGGCCTATAATCCCATAGACCAGTCAACATGCTGGGCTGGGTCGAAATTTAAATTTTTAAGGAATGTGGCCATCCCACTAGCTTTATATGGTCTTTATACCTGGGTCAGACCAGAGGCCCGTCTAGAAGCCCATTTATATGCCCATTTAAAATCTCGTTTATAGGCCCGCCCAGAGGCCCATATAAAAAGTCCACTTAAACGCCCACCTAAAAGCTCAACCTTTCCATGTAGGTTTTTTATTTAAATTGTATTCAAAATTTTAATAAAAAGTAAGTTAAAAAACAATTACAAATAAAAAATATATCATTTAAAATTTTATTAATCAAATATAATTACATTTAGAAATGTAAGAAAAGTTTGCATCCCTACAAAATAAGTACTTCCCAACTAGGTTGGCACCTACTTATTTGTCAATCATTTATACTTTTCAACCATAAGAAAATAAAAATACAATATACATTTCTAATAAAATATTTTAATCATTATTTTCTAGTGACTAGGAATTATCTTTGATCCATTCATGCCTTGATATATTTAAGTTATTTGTATCAGCCACTAGTTCTGCTTCTTGAACATGATCATACAATCTCTTGTCTGCTAAACTCCAATCTTTTAAACATACTACTATTTCGATTGCTTGAGGTGACAAATTACATCTCTTTTTGCTAACCACTCTTATCACCAACACTAAAACAGCTTCAGATGCGACTGTACTCACATGCATGATTAATACATCACGTGCAATAATAAATAACACCGGGTATTTAATTTGTTATTTTGTCCACCATTCTAAAATATCAAAATC
This sequence comes from Sapria himalayana, assembly GCA_029783825.1. NCBI lineage: Eukaryota > Viridiplantae > Streptophyta > Magnoliopsida > Malpighiales > Rafflesiaceae > Sapria > Sapria himalayana. The sequence continues at coordinate 330,417 of JAREIK010001798.1, forward strand.
TTCATTATCTTCAAATGAAATTGTTTCTATACTGAGATATCTATCTATATCTGTTGTATTATCTAGAGAACTAGTTGTTTTCTTTTTTCTACTTTTGAACATTTCTAAAGGACTTTTATAAAAAGATGAGGAGCTTGTCATGAATGATGATTTTTTCAAACTAATATTATTACCATATTTTTCTTTATTAATATTATATAAAATATATAATAATGAATTTATTTCATTTTTAATTGGTAAATAATTGGCAACCATTCATCTAAAGCACCAAATTTTAATATAGGGTCCACCATTAAACCAATATAATAAAATAAAGGTATTTCTCCCCATAATTTTTAAATTTTTTCTATCATTGAAAAAATTGTATCATTAAAAATTTCATTACTTAAATAATTTTGAAGTACCATATAAATACTAGTTATTTGCATAATAACCCGATGTGAAGTTGGATAATACACACTACAAAAAATATTCGTTGAAGTATTAAAAATTTCAAAAAGATCTCGTAGAATGTCCGCAATGTGCCAATTTTGCAACAATCAAAAAATAATTGATATTTTGCTTGGGAACATTTTTCTAATGTGCTATCAACTTGTTTTAATCCATCTTTTACAATCAAATTTAAAATATGTGCATAACAATGTACATGAAATAATTTTTCATGATCATCATTTATTTGCCAAAATCTTTTTAATCTTTATATTGCTACATTATTATTTGAATCATTATCTAATGTTATTGTAAATATTTTATTATGAATACCAAAATCTATAATTTCATCATTTATTAAAGTTGCTTATTTTTACCATTAAGTGGAATATTTATTATTTTAAATGAAATTATTTTTTTATTTAACATCCATTCACTATCTATATAATGAGAAATAATACATAAAAAACATCTATGCATTAAAGATGTCCAAATATTAGATGTTAAATAAATTTTTTCTTCAAAATTTGCAAAATATTGTTTTAAATTTTCTCATTTTATTTGAATTTTTATTCATAATATTTCTTTTAATAGTATTTCCAAACCAACCTTTGAATTGTGGATTAATCAATGTTTGAATTGTTTTTGAATAATCATTAGTTTTCATTATATTAAAAGGTTGTTCAGCTCTTATTATGTAATCAATCTTTCCTTTAATACAAGTAGACTCATCATAAGAAAATGTATTTAAATTTCCATATTCATCTTTACCTAATTACATATAATTACTAATATCTACATTATACTTATTTTTACATTGTTCATCGTCTTTTTAAAAGACTTATGTGCAAATTTGATCCACCATTATGAAGTTTTTTACAAATTTTACATTTTGCTTTTATTTCTTTTTTTTTTCAACAATTAATTCTATTCTATCAAAAAATTTCTATATATTTGAACTAAGTTTTTTGCTTAATGATGCACGTGGACTAGAATAAGATGCACATGCACTATCCATATTAAAATTATTATCTAAAGAAATAAAATAATGAATCAAAATAAAAAGTAACAAATAAAAAAATATATAAGTGGAGAAATATTACTCAATTTAAAGATCGAAACTGAATTTTTTTAAAATGTGAGCTATTGGAGTCACCAATACTTAATTTGCACCACCAATAATATCATGTAAAATGAAGAATAATTGAAGAAAATGGAGTATTAAAGAATATGAGAGAAAATTGTGAAATGAAGTGAAATTTGAGAGAGCATGAAAAATTAAAAGATAGTTGATAAAAAATTAAGAGAATTTGTGGAGTATTTACAGAGAAAAAAAATAACCAACGTCATATGACCATTAGGCCTAAAAGAGGTGTGCAACGTTCTTTTAATTTGTAGAGTATTTAAGAGAATTTGTGGAGAAATATTACAGAGAATTTGTGGAGTGTTTACATAGAAAAAAATAAAAAAAACAAAAAAAAAAACAAAAAGATGTGTGCAATGTTCTTGTGACCATTCCAAGGGGGAGGGGAGGGTTGGGAAGTAGCCAACGTCATATGACCGTTAGGGGGTAGGGGGGAGGAGGGGGGGAGGGGCCAGACAGGCATGCCACTCTGTGCAGGCTTCTGAGCGGGCTTTTGGGATGGCCTAAAAGCCCATGATTTGTGCCCTCATGCTAGGTAGGCCATGCTTAAAATGAAGCCCCTGACCTGGCCAACCCTTTTAATGGGCTTGTGCTTGGCTTGGGTCTCTCTGGGTTTCACCGGACAAAAGCCTATCGGGCCAAACCAGGCCCAAATAGGCATCGGGCCTCGGGCCTTTCGGAGATCTATAGAAACATGGGACACATAAGTGTGGTGTCTCATAATAATAAAATGAGTTAGCTAATGGGGTTGGAGTCGAATGCTAGGAGGCTACAACAAGTGTCTTGATCCTTAATACTAAAGGAAGAACATGGTGATGGACTCGGACCTGGGAACCTGTCACTAGGAAAAACTGCATGATTCAATTTCTCATTGAAAGTTGGTTCTCATTTTTGTATTTGTTTCTAATTACTTCTTCAGGCTACACTATATTATTTAATTAGTTTTTTGGTTTGTTATTTCATTTAACTAGTTTTTTCTCTTATTTATTTTTTCATAACTGTACTTCATCATCTTCTCAGTAAAAAATCTAAGTCTCTATCTATATATGTAGAGGAAGTGTCAATAAGACTGGAACATGCTCAATGATAAGTACTGTTTCGTATATGTAGCCCCTGAAAAGAATGAAAATGTATAGATAAAGTGCTTGAAATTGGGAGATAAACTTATTGTTGATGCTTTAGATATTGGATTTGGTCAACCAACGCATCTAGAAATTAAGTATTATTTTCCTTCATGTGCGTTTGCATTTGTTTCATGTTTAGTAAGTGACTTTCATTAGTTTATAATATAGTGGCTTTGATTCGTGATTTCAATGTTGATAATTATGTTGTTGAGGAAGTTCAAAATAATTATTTGGAGTAGTACAAGATACAATAAAACATCAGATGTCTTATATGGAGTCACAGATAGTGGTCTTGATGAGACAGATTACATAGAGTTCTAGTAGAGACAACACACAGGAGAACCAAGTACAAATGCATCAGCTAATGATGAGGATGATGATTTTGTTTTAAATGATTATATACATATGTTATGTTTTTGTTTTAACTATGTAAGAATTGTATTAGATAAATTTCTGAACTACTTTTGCTTTTCTTAAATATAAAAAATTATTTATAGTATATCTTTTTATTCAATTTAATATAAAAATTTAAAAATAAGTAATCAAATTTTTTGTAAAAAAAAATTTTGAAAATAGCTTTGGAATGAAAAAAGCTAGGGAATTTTTTCTCACTAATTTTACTAGGGAATTATGTGTATATATTTAGTCAAAAAATATAAATTACTATTCTTAATTACGATCAAAGATTAGAAAGGGGAAAAAAGATTAGCTAGGGAATTTTTGTTGTTAAAGTAATTAATAGGGTATTATATTTTGCATTAATATATTGCGAAGAGCACTTTAGCTTTGAATAATTTCCATTGTTATTTAATCATTATTCTTTTTTAGCGATGGATTAAGGCAATAAAGATAAGGATATTTCCCTAGCTATTTGTGCTTTTTCTAGTAGTGCTATTTGTCTAACTATTTATCTATCTATCTGTCTATTTTTTTATCTGTCTATCTATCTGTCTATCTATCTATCTATCAGACTCTATATCTATATGTCTATCTATCTATCTATCTATCCATCCATCTATCTATCTATGTATCTGTCTATCTATCTATCTATTAATATGTCTATCATCAATTTGTGTATCAATCTATCTATTAATCGATCTATCTATCTGTCTATCTATCAATCTATGTATCTGTCTATTTATCTATCTAACAATCAATCTATCAATTTGTCTATCTATTTGTTTATCTATCAATCTATCTTTATATCTGTTTATTTTTCTACTTATCTATCATTCTATCTGTTATTAATCTGCTTGTGTATCTATATATCTATCAGTCAGTCATTTTGTTTGTTTATATATCTATATGTCTATTTATTTTTCTATCAAACTATCTCTATATCTATTTAACTAACGATCTATCTGTCTATCTATATGTCAATCTATAAGTCTATCTATCTATATATTTATCATCCTATCTAAATTCCTATCTATTTGTTTATTTATCTATCTATCTATGTGTCTATCTATTTTTTATCTATCTATCTGTCTATCTATCTATCTCTCTATATTTATGGCTTCTATTTGTCTATCAATCTACCTACCTATCTGTATATCTATATATCTATCTATCTATATGTCTATCTATTTATCTATCTATCTATCTAACTATCTGTCTATCTATCTATATTTTATTTATCTATCTATCTATGTATTTGTCTATCTATTTATCTATTAGTCTATCTATATGTCTTTCTATTTGTTTATATATGTGTTAGTTAATTTTCCTATCTATCTATTTTTTGACTATCTATGTGTCTATGTATGTGTCTATTTATTAGTATATATATTTATCTAATATTCTATCGATCAATCTATCTATATAAATATATGTCGGTCTTTATATCTATCTATCTATTTGTCTATCTATCAATCAATCAATTTATATATCTATCAATCATTTTTCTATATGTCTATAAATTTATCTATCATTCTATCGATCAATCTATTTAACAATCTTTCTACCAATCCATCTATCTATTTATCTAAATATCTATCTATCAATCTATTTATCAATCTATTTATTTATCTGTCTATCTATCTATCTTTTTTCTATCTTTCTATCTTTCTGTTTATCGATCTGTCTATCTCTTTATCAATTTGTCTGTCTGTATATCTATCAGTTTTTCTATCTATTAGTTTGTTGTCTGTCTATCTATCTATCTATTTGTATATCTATCTATCAATCTATTTTTTTATCTATTTGTCTATCTATCTTTCTATCACTCTAAATATATGTCTATTTATCTGTCTATCTATCTATATATATACCTATTTATCTATATATCTATCTATCTATCAGTTTTTTTATTTATGTAACTATTGATTTGTCTATCTATCTATCTATCTATCATTCTGTATATCAATCTATCTATCAATATGAGTATAAATCTTTCTATCATTCTATCTAAATCTGTTTATCTATCAATATATCTATCTATATATCTATCTATCTATTTATATATTTGTCTATCTATCAATCAATCAATATATCTATTTATATGTCTATCTATCTCTCTATCAATCTATATATCTATATATTTATCAATCTGTTTATCAAACTTTCTATCTATCTTTTTGACTTTCTATTTATCTATCTATCTTTCTTTCTGCCTAATTTTTGTATGTCTATCTATCTATCTACCTGCCTTCCTGATTGTCACCATACATGATAGCCTCCCTAATTATTTGTCTATCTATCTAACTCTCTATTTATCTGTCTAGCAATTTGTATGTCTGTTTATCTATTTGTCTCTCTTTCTATTTGACAAAATATCATTCTATCTATATCTATATATATATATATATATATATATATATATATATATATATATATATCAATATATTAATCTATCAATCTATCTATCAATTTATATGTCTATCTACTTGTCTGTTTATCTATCTATTATCTATCTATCTATATAGGCATTTTGTCTATTTGTATATCTATCTATTTATCTATCTTCTACCTATCTATCTTTTGTCTATCTATCTATCTATTTGTATATCTATCTATTCATTTATCTATCTTTTTATCTATCTATTTATCTATCTATCTATCTATTTGTTTGTCTGTCTGTCTATCTATCTATCTGTCTATTTATTTTTCTATGTATCTATCTAGTGGTGTATCTAAGTCTATCTATCTGTCTGTCTATCTATCTATTATTCTATATATCTATATATTTGTATATCTATTGATCTATAATCCTGTCTATCAATCTGTCAATCATTTTGTCTATAAATAAGTTTATCAATCATTATTTCATTCTATCAATCAATCTGTCTATCTTTATGTCTATCTATAAATATTTATATCTATATATTTATCTATCTTTCTATCAATCTAACGATATATGTGTTTATTAATCTATGTATCATACTGTCTATTTGTGTTTCTATCTATCTATATGTATGTTTTTCTATCTCTTTCTTTCTCTATTTGTCTATTAGGCTATTTGTTTGTCTGTATATCTGTCTATTAGCATACATCCTTGATTGTCTGCCAAAAAAACTGTCTGCCTATCGATCTAACTATCTATCTAGTTGCCGATCTATTTCTGTGTCTATATGTCTATCTATCTGTCTGTGTATATCTCTCTAACTGTATATCTATAGTAATATATCTTTCTACTTATCTATTTGTTATTGATCAACCTATTATCTATCGATCTATTTTTATATCTATATATCTATCTATCTAGCTATCTATCTTTTGATCTATGTGTCTATCAATCTTTCTATATATCTTTCTATCTATCAATCTACCTGTCTATATATATGTTAATCTTTATATATATCTATGTGTATATCTACCTATCTATCTATCTGTCTGTCTGTCTATCTAAATATTTATCTATATGCCTATCTATCTTTATAACTTTCTGTCTTTTAATATATATATATATATATATCTGTCTGTCTATCTATCTATCTTTGTGTCCATCTTTTTGTCTATCTATTTTTCTATCTATCTATCTATCTATCTATTTTTCTATCTATTTATTTATCTATCAAACTATCTACATATATGTCTATCAACAAATCTATGTTTATGTCTATCTATATGTATCTCTATCTGTTTATCTATCTATCTATCAATCTATCTATCAATCTATCTATCATTTTGTCTATTAATCTATCTATAATGTGTCCATCTCTTTATCTATCTATCTAGCTAAAAGTCTATCTATCTGTCTTTCTTTCTGTCTATCTATCTATCTTTCTATGTATCTGTCTATAATGCTGTCTATCTTCTATCTTTCAACTATCTATGTGTATATCTATCTATATGTCAATAAATCAATCTTTCTTTCTTTCTTTTTGTTTATATATTTATCTTTCTTTTTATTATTCAATCTATCTATTAGTCAACTTTCTATCTATCTATCTATCGGTTTATCTATCTATCTATATATATATTTATCAATCAATAAATAATCTTTATATCATTCTAATATATGTGTGTATGTGTGTGTGTGTTTATATATCTTTTTATCTATCTCCCTATCTTTCTATCTATCTATGTATCTATCTATCTAGCTATCTATTTATCTATTATTCTATCTATTTGTCTATCTATATATCTATTTGTCTAATAATATGTCTATCTATCTATCTATCTATTTTTCTTTCTATCTATGTAACTTTTTATCTATCTATCTATCTTTCTTTCTTTTTTTCTATAACTCTATTTGTCTATGTATCTATCTAACTATCTATTTGTCGATCAATTTTTCTATCAATCTATCAATCAATCTATCCATTAATATTTTTATATATCAATCTATCAATCTATATATCAATATGTCTAATAATATGACTATCAATCTGTCTATAATTCTGTGTATTAAATTATCTAGATATCTATCTATCTATCACTCTATCTATTTTTTTATCTCTCTGTCTATCTATTCATCTATCTATGTATTTATCTATCTATCAATCTATATGTCTATCAATCTATTTATCAATCTATCGAACTATGTATAATTTTTTCGATCAAACTATCTATCTATCTTTATGTATGTATATCTATTTGTTTGTTTGTTAGCCTATCAGTTTGTTTATCTATTTGTTTTTTTATTTGTCTATTTATTTGTTTATCTGTCAGCCTATCTACTTACCTGCCTATCTCACTTTCTGCCTACCTGACTGACTTTCTATCTCTCTATCTATTAATCAATCTATATTTTATCTATCTTTTATCTATCTATCTGCCTGTCTATTTGTTTTTATCTATTTGTCTCTCTATTATTCTACATGTTTGTATGTCTATTTGTTTATCTATGTGTCTATCTATCTATCTATCTATATGTCAATTTATCTGTCAATCTATCTGTTTGTTTGTCTGTTTATCCATCTGTCTATCATTCTATCTGTCTATATGTCTGTATCTTTTCGTATATCTATATATCAATCTACCTGTCTATATATGTCTATCTATCTATTTATCTTTCTATTTGTCTATCTATTTCTCCATTTAAGTTTCTATCTATATTTCTATCTATCTGACTGTCTAGTTGTCTATCTATCTATCTATCTATCTTACTATCTATATATGTGTTTATATGTCTATCTATATTTTTATCTATATATCTATTTATTTATCTGTCTATCAATCTATATATCTATCTATCTATCAATTAATCTATCAACCTATATACTTGTCTATGTATCTATATATCTATTTGTCTATATGGCTATATCTATATCTCTCTATATACATTTGAGTTTATCAGTCTATAATTCAATGTATCTATTTATCAATATATCAAATTATCTATATGTATGTCTATCTATCAAAATATCTATCTAAATATCAATCTATTTATAAATATTTATTGTTAATCTGTCTATATATCTATCTCTCTATCCATATATATGTCTATCTGTTATCTATTTATCGATCGATCGATCTATATAAATCTATCTTTCTATCTATTTCTCTATATGCATATTTGTCTATCTATCAATCTATGTAATTATCTCTTTGTTTATCTAACTATCTGTTTAACTATTTTTGTGTCAATTTGTCTTTCAATAAATCTATCTATCTATATATATATATTTGGATAAAAATACATACATATATATATATATATATATATATATCTATCAATCTGTATATTTGTCTATTTGTATGTCTATCTATCTATTTGTCTATTTGTCTATCTATCTATGTATTTATCTATATGTCTATATATCTATCTATCTGCCATTTAACTATCAATCTGTCTGCCCATCTGTTTATCTATCTATCTATATATCTGTCTATGTATCTCCTTGTCTATCTGTCAATCTATCAATCTATCAATCTATCTTTCTATATATTTGTCTGTCTACCTATCTATCAATTTATCTATCTATATATCTATTTATCTATCTTTCTATTAGTCTATTAGTCTATACATCAATGTTTCTATAATTCTTTCTGTCTGTGTATCTATCTATATTTTTATATCTATATTTTCCTAACTATCTATAAGTCTATCTCTTAATCAGTATATCTATCTATTTCTCTACCTTTCTATCTATATATGTGTCTATGTGTCTAACTTTCTATTTGTTTAATTATCTATATGTTTATGTATCAATTTGTCTATCTATGAATCTATCAATATATCAATATTTCTATTTGTTTATCTTTCTATATGTCTATCTATCTTTTTGATTATTTTTCAAAGTATTTAACTTTCTTTCTTATTATTAGTCTATCTATCTATCTCTCTATCTTTTTATCTATCTATTTATATGTCTATCCTCTTGTTTATTTGTCTATCTATCAATTTGTTTATCCATCTATATGCCTATCTATCTATTTGTTAATCTATGATCTATATATCTATATATATATATATATATATCAAACTTTCTATCTAACTATTTTCATATCTCTGTATCTATATGTCATTTATTTATCAATATATTAATCTATGTATTTGTCTATATGTCTATTTGTCTATCTATCTAATTGTATAACTCTATAATTGTATATTTATCTATTTATCTATTATCTATCCATCTATCTATCAAACTATCTAATTGCCTATTAGTTTATCACTATAAATATATATATATATATAGACAAAAAGATAGTCAGATAGATAGTTAGTTAGATAGAAATATAATTATAAATACCCACGAAAATAGATAGAAAGATAGATAAACAGATTGATATAAATATAGATATATAGATAGATAAACACATATATAGACAGATGGACAAATAGATAGACATATAGATAGAAAGATAGATATATAGTCAAACAGATAGACATATAGATAGACAATAGATAGACATATAGATACACATATAGATATACAAATAGATAAATTGATAGATAAACAGACACATAGACAGAAATATATATATATATATATATATTTATTTATTTATACGGACAAATAATCAGATAGATGGACAGAAAGATAGATAGAAAAATATACAGTCAAATATATTGATAGATATATTTATAAATATATAGATAGATAGATAGCCATATAAATATACACTTAGATAGAAGACAAAAAAAGATATACTTATAAAAAGATATATAGACATTTTGATAGGTAGACAGAATATAGATAGATAGATATATATATATATATAAAGATAGATAGACAAATAGATAAAGAGAAACACATTCATTGTCATACAAATAGACAAATAAATAGCTAGATAGAAATATATATATATATATATATATATATATATATATATATATATATATATATATATATATTGATATATAGATAGATGGTTAAATAAATAGGCATATAAACAACTACATAGATAGATATATAGAAATATAAATGGGCAGATAGATAAATAGATAGATAGACATGTAGAAAGACAGATTAATTTATAGATTGATAGATAGATTTATTCATAGATTGAGATACAGGTTGATAAAAAGATTGAAAGAAAGATAGATAGATAGATTGACACATTGATAGATAGATAGTTAGACAGATAGATAGTTAGATTGACTGATAGATAGACAGATAATAAGAAAGATTGATAAACAAATAGATAAACAAATAGATAAACAAAATGATAAATAGATTGATAGATAAATAGAGTTTCAAAAAGATAGATATAAAGATAGTTAGATAGACAGAGAGATAGAGAGATATGTAGATAGATAGATAGATCGATAGATTAATAGACAAATAGATAGATAAAAAGATAGATAGATAGACAGATGAATAGATAGATAGATAGATAGATAGGTAGATAGATACACAGATAGAAAGATAGATTGATATAATGATTGATACACATAATAAAATAGATTGATAGGTAGATAAATTGTAGATTGATAGATAGATAAAGTGTAGATTGATAGAAAGATATATAAACATATTGATAGACAGATAGATATATTATTAGACATGTACATAGAAAGGTAGATAGACATATAGATAGACAGATTGGTATATATAAAGATAGATAAATAGATAGATAGATAGAAAAATAGATATATAGATTGATATACAAATAGATAAATAAAAAGATAGATAGCAGATTGATAGCTACTCAAATAGATAGATAGTTAGACAGAGAGATAGATAGATAGATAGATATATATATCGAAATATAAATAGATATACATATAGATAAAAAGATAGATAGCGAGATAGATATATAGATAGATTGTTAGATAGTTAGATAGATAAACTTATAGATAGGTAGTTAGATAGATAGATAGATATATAGATAGACATATTGATATAAAGATAAATAGAATAATAGATTGACAAATAGATAATAGATATATAGATAAATAGATAGAAGTTCAATAGATAGCAAGATAACAAATAGATAGATAGATTATTATATAGATTGATATATAGGTATACATATAAACAGACAGATAGATAGATAGAAATGAAGATAAAAAGATAGAAATATAGATAGAAATATAGATAAAAATATAGATAGAAATATAGATAGATAGATAGGTAGATACATTGATAGATAGATAGATTAGATATATAGTTAGATAGATAGACATACAGATAGATAGATAGATAGATAGATATATAGGCAGATAAATAAATAGATAGATAGATATCTAGACAAATATATAGACAAATAGCTAAACATATAGTTAAACATATAGATAAACAGATTGATTGACTAATTGATAGATAGATTGATTGACAGATTGATTGACGGATTGATAAATAGATTGAAAGATAGATAGATAGATTTATTGATTGATGATATATAGATAGTTAGATAAATACATAGAAATTAAAATAGCCTAGATATAGAGACAAATAGACTGATAGATATATAGAAAGTAAGAGAGATTGATAAATAACCAGATTGACAAATACATAAATAGATTGAACTGAAAGACAAAAAGATAGAAATACATATAGTCAGGTCGATAGATAGACAGATAAATATGCAGATAATAGATAGATAATATATATATATATATATATAGACAAACAGAAAGACAAATAGATAGATAGATAGATAGGTAGATAGATAGATGGCCAGAAAGATAAATTGATAGAATGATTCATACACATATTGAAAATATATAGATAGATAAATTGGTATATTGATAGAAAGATAGATAGACATATAGATTGAAAAATTATTAGATAGATATTATAGAGAGATAGATAGATAGATTGCTTGATTAATTAATAATGAGTTTGATAGATAGATTATAAAATAATCGATAATCAAATAGATAGGTAGATTGATAGAAAGATAGATAGGAAAATAGATAGATTATTTGACATATAGATAGACATGTAGATAGTTTTGTAGATATACATATTGATATAATGAAAGATAGATAAATAGAGAGATAGATGAGTAGACAAATAGATAGATAGATAGATATACATATAGATAGACAGATAGATAGTTAGTTAGATAGATAGTCAGATAGATAAACAGATAAATAGATAGATAGACAGAGAGATAGATAGATAGACATAAAGATAAAAAGAAAGCTAGATAGATAGATATACAGATAGATATAGATAGAAAGATAGACAGATAGATAGATAGATAAATGATAGATAGATAGATAAACATATATATATTTAGACAGATAGATAGATTGATTGATATATAGATAGACATATTGATATAAAGATCGATAGATTAATAGATAGAGAGATAGATAGATAGTTAGTTAGTTAGTAAGATAGCAAGATACACAAATATATAGACATATTATTATATAGATAGATAAATAGATATACATATAGATATAAAAATAGATAGACTAAATGATAGACAGAAAGATATATAGATATATAGATAAACTGATAGAAAGATAGATATATAGATGGATACAAAAATAGACAGATAGTTAGTTAGTTAGATAGACTCATAGATAGATTGATATGATGATAGATAGATAGACAGACACATAGACAAACATATATTAAGATACATAGACAGATAAATAGATAGATAGATAATACATAGATATACAGATAAACAGATAGATAGATAGACACACATATAGACATATATATAGCTTGCTAGATATACAAATAGGTAGATAGACAAATAGACAGAAAGTCAGGTTGGTAGCTAGATAGATAGAAAGATAGATAGATATAAAGTTAGACAAATAGATAGAAAAATAGAAAGATAGATAGATAAATAGATAAATAGACAGATAGATAGACATATAGATAGAAAGATATATAGATAGATAAATAGACATATAGATAGCAAGATAGATAGATAGATAGACAGACAAACAAAAAAATCAAATATCTAGTTTGACAAACAGATTAATAAATAGACAAATTGACAGACAGATAGACACAAAGAAATAATGAAAGAAATATAGATTGATAGATAGATAGACAAAGTTATAGATAGATTTGATAGATTGATTGTTAGATAGAAAGATAGATATAAAGATAGACAGATATATTCACATATAAATAGAGAGAAAGATAGTCAGATAGATATGCAGATAGATAAATAGATAAGATAGATAATTAGATAACTATATAGATAGATAGAAAGATAGATAGAGAGACATACAGTCATGTAGATAAATAGACACACAACCAAAAAGTCATATAGATAGACACAAAAATTGATACATATAAAGACATATAGATAGACTGAAAGATAAACAAATAGATATATAGATATATAGATAGATAGATATAATAATTTATAGATAGAAAGAAAAACACATATTTTGATAGATTGATTGATTGACAAACCGATTGATAGACAAATTGATAGAAAAATTCATAAACAGATAGATAGACAAATATATAGAGAGATTATTAAATAGATAGATAGATAAATAGATAGACAAATATAAATATAGATTAATTGACAGATAAATTAGTATATAGATATGCAGATAGATATACATGTAGAAAGACAGATAAATATGCATAATGATATTCAGATAAATATTCATATAGATAGATAGAAAAATAGATAGATTGATAAAAAAACAAATAGATATATAGATAAATAAATAGGGAGGTTGACAAATTGATAGACATATTTAGAGATAGATTGATTTAGAAATATATAGACAGATAGATAAATATATAATAGATATAATGATTGATTTATAGACTTTTTAAGAGATAGATAGATATATAGATTGATAGATAGATTTTTAGATAGATCAAAAAAAATAGAAAGATATATAGATTTAAATACAGATACATAGAACATAGATAGACAAATAGATAGATAGATAGATTGTTTGATAGACAGATAGAAAAATAGACAAAAATAAAATAGAAAGCTAGAAAAACAAACATATAGATAAACAGATAGATAGACATACATACAGAAAGAAAGATCGATATATAGATAAATAGAAAGATAGATTTATTAATAGATAAATAGATAATTATACAGATAAATAGATTTATATCCTGATATATTGATAGACAGACAGCCATATAGATAGATAGATAGATAGATAAACAAACACATAAACAAATAGACAGTTAGCCAGATAGAAAGACTAAAGATAGACAAACATATAAAGTGACAGACATATAGACGGATAGAAATATAAATAAATAGATAGATAGATTTATAGATAGATAGATAGATAAATAGATAGATACATATATACATTGATAGATTTATATATAGATTAAAATATAAATTGATTGAGAGATTGATAAATAGATAGATAGATAGACATATAAATAGATAGATAGATAGACAGAAAGATAGATAGATAGATTGGTAGACAAATAGATACATAGAAAGACAGATAAATAGATAAGTATATAGACATGTAGATAGGCAGATATATAAGTAGATAGAAAAACATATAGATAGATAGATTGATTGAAAAATACATAAATAGATAGATAGATATATAGATGGATAGAGAGATAAAAAGATAGATTGATAGATAAATAGATAGATAAATAGCAAGACATATAGATATATAGATAGATAGACAGATAAATAGACAGATAAATAGACAGATAAATAGACAGATAAATAGATAGGTTGATAGATATATAGATATCCCAAAATATAGACAGATAGATATACAGATAGATAGGCAGATTAATAGACAGATTAATAAATATATTTATAGACAGATTGATAGATAAATAGAATTTTAGAATGATAGATTGATAGATTTATAGATTGATAGTGAGATAGAGAAATAGATAGTCAGATAAATAGACAGAAAGATGGATAGATAAATAGTAGAAATATAAATAGATAGATAGATAGATAAAAGATAGACAGATTGAATGATGGATTTATAGATAGACTGAAAGATAGAAAGATAGATATATTGATAGATTAATAGATAGATTGATAGATAGATTGATAGGCAAATTGTTAGACAGATTTATAGATAGATTGAGATATATATAGATAGAAAATTGATAGATAGATAGATTGACAGATTTATATATAGATACATATTTATATAGACAAATAGAAAGATAAATTGATAGATTGATAGATTGATAGATAAATAGATCGATAGACAAATAGATTGATAGATATCTAAATATATAGATAGATAGAATATAAAAAGATAGAATGATAGATAGATTTATAAAAAATTGTAAGACAGATAGATATACATATATATAGACAGATTAATAGGCATATTGATAAATAGATTTATAGATAGTTTGATAACATATTGATAGACAAGTTGATAGATCTATTGATAGATAGATAGATAGACATTTTGTTAGAAAGATTGATAGATAGTTTTATATATAGAATGATTGATAAATTGATAGATAGATTGATAGAGAGAAAGTTAGACAGATTGATAGACTAATAGATAGAGAGATTGATACATAGATAGATAGATAGATAGATAAAAGATAAACAAATAGATTGATATGTTGATAGACAAATTTATAGACAAATTGATAGGCAGATTGATATAAAGATTAATAGATAGATTGATTAATAGATTGATAGATAGATTAATAGATAGATAGATAAAAAAATAGATAGACAAATAGAAAGATAGATAGATCGAAAGATAGATAAATAGATAGTTATATATATAGATAAACAAAAATAAAGATATATAGATATCTTGATAAACATATAGATAGATAGATAGATAGATATATAGGCAAAAAGATAGAGAGATAGATAGACATATAGATTATATATAAAGAGATAAGTATATATATATACAGATAGATAAATTGATAGACATACAGACATACAAATAGAAAGATAAACATATTGACTAATAGAAAGACAGACACATACAAGATAGACAAAAAAAATAGATAGATAGTTAAAAGATAGATATATACATAGATAGATAGATAGACAGATAGACAGATAGACAAATAGACAGATAGACAAATAGACAGATAGACAGATAGACAAATAGATAGATAGATAGACAGATAGATAGACAGATAGATATATAGATATATAGGCAAAAAGATAGAGAGATAGATAGACATATAGATTATATATAAAGAGATAAGTATATATATAGACAGATAGATAAATTGATAGACATACAGACATACAAATAGAAAGATAAACATATTGACTAATAGAAAGACAGACACATACAAGATAGACAAAAAAAATAGATAGATAGTTAAAAGATAGATATATACATAGATAGATAGATAGACATATAGACAGACAGACAAATAGACAGATAGACAGATAAACAAATAGATAGATAGATAGACAGATAGATAGACAGATAGACAGATAGATAGACGTCTAGATTGATAGATAGATAGTTAGATAGAAAGATAGATGAACATATAGATATATAGACAGATAGACATACAGAGAAATAGAATGTCAGTCAAATAGATAGTTAGATAGTTAGAAAAAATAGATAAATAGATAGATAGATATATACATAGATACATTGGCAAATAGATAGATAGAAATTCAGAAAGACAAAAAGACATTTAGGTAGGAATATATACAAAAAGGTAGGTAGATAGACAGATAAACATACAGACATGAAAATACACAGATAGATAGGCAAACAAACAAAAGGACATACAAACAAATAAATAGATAGACAGATTGATAGAAAAATATATAGACAATTTGATATATAGATTAATAGGGAGATTGATATAGAGATAGATAAATAGCTTGATAGAAAGATTGATAAATATATTGTTAAACAGATAGATAGTTAGACAAATAGATAGACAAATAGATAGATAAATTGATAAATAAAAATATATTTAGAAAAGTAGATAGATAGATAGACAAATAGATAAATGGATAGATAGATTGATAGACAAATAGATAGATAGATAGATAAATAAAGTAAATGATAGAAAGATAGATATATAGATACATAGATACATAGATAGAATAATAGATAGATTGATAGACAAATTGATAGATGGATTGTTTGACAAATATATCGACATTTTGATAGATAGATTAATAGATAGATTGATAGATATATATATATATATATATAGATAGATTGATAGAAGAATTGATAAATAGATTTTTAATAAATAGATTGATAGATAGATAGTTAGATAGATTGATAGACATATAGATAGACATATTGATATATAGATAGATAAACAGATTGATAGATATATTGATTGACATATTGTTTGATAGATAAATAGACACGTAGAGAGTCTGATAGATCGATAAATTATTAGACAAATAGATTGATATATAGATAGAAAAATAGATAATCATAAAGTCAGATAGATAGACAGATTGATAGATAAATAGATATATAGATATATAGATATAAGTATAGATAGGTAGTAAGATAGATTGATATATAGATAGAAAAATAGATAAATAGTAATTAGATAAACAAATAGATAGAAAGAAAGATAGATAAATAAATATATAGACAGATAAATAGACAGATAGATAGATATATAATTAGATATATAGATATATAGATTGATATACAAATTGATAGATAGATTTAGAAATAGATTGATAGACATATTGATAGATAAATTGATAGATAGTTAGACAAATAGATTGTTAGATAGAAATATAAATAAATAGACAGATAGATTGACATATAGGTAGATAGAAATACAGAATACACATATAGATTGATGGATAGTTAGATAGATAGCAAGATACACAAATAGATAGACATATTATTATATAGATAGATAAATAGATATACATATACATATAAAGATAGATAGATTGAATGATATATAGAAAGATATATAGATATATAGATAGATAGACAGACAGATAGATACATAGATAGTTAGTTAGATAGATAGACAAATAGATAGTTAGTTA
>JAREIK010001798.1:354064-375027 GCA_029783825.1 Sapria himalayana
AAATAGATAATAGATAGGAAAATATAGATAGATAGATATATAGATAGTAATTAGATGTTAGAAAGATAGATAGTTAGTTAGGTTGCTAAATAGATAGATAGATTGATAGATACATAGTTAAATAGTTAGTTAAATAGATAGATAGATAGATAGATAGATAGTCAAACTGATAGATAGATAGATAGATAGGCAGATAGACAGACAGAGAGACAGACAGATAGATAAATAGAAAGATAAATATAAATTAGATATATAGATAGATAGGTAGATATATAGACAAACTAGATATTAAATATATATGACATATAAATAGCTTGACATATAAATAGATTGTTAGATAAATAGTAGATAGATAGATAGATAGGTAAAACGAAAATAACTAGATAGATAAGATAGATACATAGAGAGTTAGGAATATTATTAATATATATATATATAGGAAAAATAGATAGCTAGATAATAGTAGACACAGATAAAGAAATGATAGATAGATAGACAAAAAGAAATACTAGATAAATAGATGGACAAATACATAGATAGATAAAAAGATAGATAGTCAAATAGATAGATTGATTGATTGACAGATTGATAGGCATATTGAAATATAAATTGATAGATAGATAGATTGATTGATATAGAGATTGATAAACAAATTGATTGAAAAATTGATAAACATATATTTAGACAAATAGATAATTAGATTGATAGAAAAATAGATAACTAAATAGATAGAATGATAAATAGATAGAATGATAAATATATATATAGACAAATAGATAGAGAAATAAATTGATGGATAGATAGACTGATAGATAGATAGATAGATAAATAGACAAATTGATATGCAGGTTAATTAAATAGACATATAGACAAATATATTTATATATAGATTAATATATAGATAGATAGAAAAATAGATAGATTGATAGATATAAAGATAGATAGATATAATGATAGATAGATATAATGATAGATAGAAAAAAAGATAGATAGATAGATAGATAGAAAAATAGATAGATAGATAAATAGATAGATAGATCGATAAATAGATAAAAAGATAAATAGACAGAGAGATATATAGACAAATAGATAGATAGAAAAATAATTAAACATATATATATACAAGCAAGTAGTTAAGTAGGTAGGCAGTCATGCATGTAAAAATATACACAGACAAATAGATAAATAAATAGATACATGGAGAGATAGATAGAGACACAAACAAACAGATAGATATATTGATAGATTGATAGACATACAGACAGATAGATAGATAAATTAGCACTTTGATAGTTAGATTGAATTACATATTGATTGACAGATTGATAGATAAATTGATTGACAGATAGATTTATTGATTAATTGATTGATTGATTGAAGATTTTTATATAGATAGAAAGAGAGATTGTTTTTCAGATTGATAGATATATAGATAGAAAAATTGATAAATACATAGATAGATAAATAGATTGGTTGATTGATTGAAAGATAAACAAGTAGATAGACAAATAAATACACATATTATTAGATAATTACGTAGATAGATAGATATATTGAAAGATAGAAAGATAGATACAGATAGATAGATAGATAGACAGTAGATAGACGAGTAGATATACAAATATATAGAGAGATAGAGAAATAGATATAGATATACTTAGATAGATAGATAGATAAACAAACAGATAGATAAATAGACAGACAAACAAACAAATAGATACATATAAAGATACACATATAGTCAAGCAGTCACGCAACCAAACAATTAGACAAGTAGGAGATAGATACACAAACAGATAGATATAAAGATAGACAGACACACAAACAAATGAACATATTGAAAGATAAATAAATAGAAAGACATATAAATAGAAAGATAAATAGCTTGATAGGTAGATTGATACATGGATTGATAGACAAATAGATAGACATAATAATTCATAAATTGATAGACAGACAGATAGATAGATAGATAGATTGATTGATTGATTGATAGTAGATAGATAAAAAGATAGATAGATAGAAATATAGATAGATGGATTGAAAGATAGATTCATAAACAAACAAACAGATAGATAGATAGATATATATATTGATTGATATATAAATTAATATATATATTGTTAGATAAATTGATAGACTGATTATAAAACATATTTATTGACAAATTGATTAAAATATAGATAGAAATATTGAGAGATATATAGATAGATAGATAGATAACCATATTTATAGACAGATACATAGACAGATATGAGATAGTTGGATAGAAAGATAGATATATAGATATATAGATAGATAGACAGATAGAAAGACAAAAAATTACATAGATAAATAACATGGTTGATTGATTAAACAAAAAAGAGAGATTTATAGATAGATTCGTAGGAAATTGTTAGATAGGTAGATATCTAGATAGATAAATAGATTAAAAGGCATATTGATAGATATATTTATAGATAGATTGATAGACATATTGATAGATAGATTAATAAACAAATTGATATAATGATTGATATACAAATTAATAGATAGAATGATTAATACATTGATTGACATATTCATATATAGTTTGATAAAAAGATA
The DNA here is from genome assembly GCA_029783825.1 of Sapria himalayana. Classification (NCBI taxonomy): domain Eukaryota; kingdom Viridiplantae; phylum Streptophyta; class Magnoliopsida; order Malpighiales; family Rafflesiaceae; genus Sapria; species Sapria himalayana. The sequence goes on from JAREIK010001798.1 coordinate 356,651, forward strand.
ATTAGAAAGATTAATAGGCATATAGATAGAAAAATTGATATACAAAATATATAGACAGATAGATACGTAGAAAGATAGACAAAAGATTGATAGGTTGATAGACAAATTGATAGACTAAATGATAGGCAGATAGATACATAGATAGATACACAAATTGTTAGACAGGTTGATAGATATATAGATAGACAATTAGAATGATAGATAGGAGAGTCACTTAGATTGACAGAAATATAAAATAATAGATATACAAATAGATAGAGAGTTAGATCGATAGATAGATAAATAGATAATTAGATAGATCAATAGAAAAATAGAAAGTTAGCTAGATAGATATCTAGATAAACATATAAATACATAGATAGATAGACAGATAGATAAATAGATATATAGACATATAGATAGAGAGATAGATATAAAAATAGATTATATATAGATAGATAGAGAGAGAGATAGATATATATATATATATTTATATTTATATATAGACAGATATAAAAATAGTTAGATAGACAAATAGATAGAAAGATAGTCACATAGATTGAAAGAAACAAAGACACATATAAGGGAGACAAACAAACAGACATATAGATTGAAAGATAGACAGATAGATAGACAGATAGATATATAGATAGATAGATAGATAAACATATAGATAGATAGATAGATAGATATGTTAGATAGACTGATAGATAGACATATAGATAGATAAATAGAAAGATATACAGACAAAAAGAATGACAGTCAAATAGATAGACAAACTATTAGAGAAATACATAGATAGATAGATAGATAAATATACAAATAGATAAATAGATTGATAGACAAATAGAGAGATAGATATGTAGATTGACAAACAGACATTTAGGTAAGCAGATATTTAGGCAGGCAGGTAGACAGAGTGATAGATAAAAAGATGTACAAATATACAGACAGATAGAAAAACAAATACAAAGTTAGATAGACAAACAAATAGACAGACAAATAGATAAATAAATATATAGACAATTTGATAGATAGATTAATAAAGAGATAGATAGAAAGATAGATTGATAGATTGATTGATTGATTGAAAAATAAATTGATAAACAGATAGATAGAAATATAGTTAGATATATCGATAGATAGATAGAAAATAGTAAGACAAATAGTTAAAAAAAATATAAATAGATAGATAGATATACAGGTAGATATATAGATAGATAGATAGACAAACAAATAGATAGACAGATTGATTGATTGATTGATTGAGTGAAAGATAAATATACTGATACATAATTAGAATGATAGAAAGATTGATAAATAAATTGATAAATATATTGATAGACATAGAGATAGAGAGATAAATAGAGACATAAATAGTCTAATAGATCGATAAATTATTAGAAAAATAAATAGATCGATATATAGATAGACATATAGGTAATTAAGTAGACATATAGATAGACTGATAGAAAGATCGATATACACATATATAGATATAAATATAAATAGATAGTTAGATAGATAAATATATATATATAAATATAAATATATATAGAAAATTAGATATATAGTAAGATAGATAAACATCTAGATAGAAAGATATATAGATATAAAATGATTAGATAGATAGATAAATAGATTGATAGATAAATTAATTGACAAATTGATAGAAAAATTGATTGATAGATAGATAGACATATAGATAGACAAATAGATAGATACATATATAGATAAATAGATAGATTGATTAGCATATAGAAAAACATACTAAAAGATAAATAGAAAGAAAGAAAGATAGATAGATAAAAAGATAGACAGATCGATAGATACACATAAATATACAAAAGGAAAGAAAGATAGGTAAATAGATTAATAGATAGAAAGATAGAAATATAGATAGATAGATTGATAGAGAGATAGATAGATAGATAAATAGAGAGTTAGATAGAAAATTATATATATGAAAAGATAGACATATAGATAGAATCATAAAAATATAGATAGATAGAGAAATAGATTGATAGATAGATAGACACATACATAGACAGATAGTTATACAGATATACCGATACATAAATTGATATATATACAATTAGATAGAGAGATTGATAGATAGATTCATAAATAGATAAATAGAATGCTAGTTAAATATACAGATAGACAAATTGATAAACAGATGGATAGATAGATAGATAGATTGATGGATAGGAATATTGATATACATATAGATAGATAGATAAATAGTTTGATGTATAGATAGATAGGCAGATAGACAAATAAATAGATATATAGATCAACAAAATATTAAAAAAATAGAAAGAAAGATAGATAGATAGATAGACGTATATAAAGAAAGAAAGAAAGATAGATAGAATTATAAATAGATAGATAGATATACATATTGAAAGACAAAAACTAGATACATAGTTAGATAGATAAATTTAAGATATAAAGATGTATAGAAAGATAAATAAAAAAATAGAAAGATATTTAGATAGATAAATATAAAGATAGATAGGAAAACTGGTAAACAAATAGATATATAGATAAAAAATTGATAGATAAATAGAGAGATAAATAGATAGATAAATAAATAAATAGATAAATAGATAGATAGACAGATAAACAAATAGATTGTTAAATTGATAGATAGATTGATAAATACATAAAAAATTGATAGATATATAGATTTATAGATAGATTTATAGATAGATAAATTGATAAGTTGATAGATAGATTAATAGAAAGTTTGATATACAAATTGATAGGCAGACAAATTGATAAATTGATAGATTGAAAGATTGATTGATTTATAGATGGATAGATAGATAGATAGACAGATTGATAGTTAGATGATAGGTAGATTGATGGATAGATAGATATATACATTGATTGACTGATAGATAGATAGAAAGATAGAAAGAAATAAAGAAAAACATATAGAGAGATAGATAAACAGTTAGGTTGGCAGAGAGATAGACAAATATATATATATATATATATATATATATATATATATATATATATATATATATATATATATATATATATATATATATATATAGTTGTATAGATAGTATGATAGATAGATAGTTAGACACAAAGATAGATAGATAGATATACATATAGTTAGACAGATAGATACACAGATAGATATATAGAAATATAGACAAATATATAAGTCTATATATAAATATATAGATAGAGAGATAGATAGATAGGTAGATAAACATATAAATAGATGGATAGATACACAGATTGTTAGACAAAAAGATAGATACATAGTTCGATAGATAACTATATATATAGATTGATAGTTAGTTAGTTAGAAAGATAAATAAATATATATAGATAGATAGATAGGTTGGTAGGAAGAGAGATAGATAAATAGATAGATAGATAGATATATATATATACATACACACAAACATATAGATAAATTGATAGATAAATAGACAGACAGATTGATTGATTGATTGATTGAGAGATAGATAGATAAATAGATAGACAGATAAATAGATATATAGATAGAAAGATAGTTAGATAAAAAGATAGATAGATAGATAGATAGATAGACAAATAAATAGACAGATAGATAGCCGATAGATAGATAGATTGATATATAGACAAACAGATAGACAGATAGATAGTAGATAGATAGATAAATAGATAGATGCATTAAAAAACAAATAGATAGATACATGTATAGACAAATACATAGATAGTTAGATACATAAATAAAGAGATAGATATATATATAGATGGACAAATAGATTAAAAGATAGAGAGACAAATAGATAGATAGATATATAAATAGACAGATAGGTAGATAGATAGATAGATACATAGATAGACATATAGATGGTGAGATAAATAGTTAGATAAATAAATAAATAGTCAAAATAAAGATAGATTAATAGACAGATTGATAGGTAGATTGATATATATAAAATAATATATATATATTTATATATTGATTGATAATTTGATTGATACAGAGATTGATAGACAAATTGATTGAAAATTTGATAGAGAGATAGTTAGACAAATAGATAGACAGATTGATATACAAATAGATAAAAAAATAGATAGACAGATAGATAGACAAATTGATAGATAGATTAATAGATAGATATACAAATAGATAGACACATAGATTGAAGGATAGATAGATTAATAGATAGATATACAAATAGATAGACACATAGATTGAAGGATAGATATACTAATAGATATATAGATAAATAGTAATATAGATATACAAATAGATAGATAGATATATAGATAGATATATATATATAAATAGATAGATAGATAGATATATAGTAAAAAAGATAGTTAGATAGATAGATATACATATAGATATATAGAGAAATAGATAGATAGATCAATAAATAGATATATATATATATATATATATAGTCAGACATATATATAGAAAAACAAATAGATAGACAGATAAATAGACATATAGATTAATTGTCAGATTGATAGATACTTTAATAGATTAATTTATAAATATATAGATATACATATAGATAGATCGATAGATAGATAGATAGATAAACAGGTTTATGAAAATTTAAATAGAATATTAGACAAATAGATAGATAGATAGATATACAAATAAATAAATATATAGATAGATAGACAAGTAGAGAGATAGATAGATAGTGAGATAGTCAGACAGATAGATATATAGATAGATAAATAGATAGATAAATATATTTATAAATAGATAGATAGATAGATAGGTTGATAGATAGACAGATAGATAAATAGAACAATTCATTGATTTATATATAGATAGATAGATAGATAGATAGACTGGTAGATAGATAGATATATATACATATTGATAGTCAGGTAGATAGACAGATAAACAGATATATAGATAGTAAGATAGATAAATTGATTGATTGATAGATATAAAAAATATACACATATAGAAAGGTATTCATGCACTAGACAGTCATGCAGGAAGATAGATATACAAACAAACAAACTAATCGACAGATAGACATATATAAAAATAGATAAATAAACAAACTAACTAATAGACAGGTGGAAAAATAGAAAGAAAGACAGATAGAAACAAAAATATATATTTTGATAGGTAGATTGATATACATATTCATAGATAGATAGATAGACATATTGATAGATAGATAGATAGACAGATAGATAGACAGATATATAGACATATAGTTAGATTGATAAATATATAAATAGAATGATAGATAAACAAGTTGATAGATACAATTATAGATAAATTAATTTATAGCTTTATAGATAGATTTATAGAAAGTTTGATAGACATACTATAAGAAAAACCCTGATTTGCATTGGAAATTGTTGCAACAGACAAATCTGTAGCAAAACAGTAATAGATTTGCAACTAAATTTTAATGAAAGTCTAATATGTTATTTGTAACTATCTTACAACGGACTTGTTCCTAGAATCTGCAATGGATTATAATTTTATTCAAAACATCGCATGAAAATTTGCTGATATTCTTCGAGACGATAATGCAATAGATTTTGTTGTTGCATGTTTGCAATAGATTTGGCCGTTGCATGTTTACAATGGATTTGGCCATTGCAAGTTTGCAATGGCCTTAGTCCGTTGCAAACTTGTAATGGATTGACAACAAAATTACAATTATAGCAATTTCACAATAGATTTGCAATAAATCTTTATATTTCAAAGAATTTTATCAAATATAAAATTCCATTTCATTTAAAATCAAAGGTAAATTATCTATCAATATTTATAAAGAGGGGCAACTGCAAGAAATTAATAATTTATCGATGGAGTTTTTTGATGAATAAAATTCTGCTGCTACTTATATTATGTTTAATAATGCTTTTTAATTCGACTCCTTTTTAGAGACATCTTGGTAGGTAATTGATAGAAAATTAATTTAATTAAAAATAATTTATTTTATTTTACTATCATGATCAATTTTTATTTTTATATTATATTAAAAAATCATTAAACTAATAAGTTTTTAAATATTTAAAAACTACATTTTGTTTTTGTAGATAAATAAAACATACATACATATTTGAATTTTTTGTATAGGAATAATTTGTGGAGTTCAGAGATTCAAAGCCAAATGTCCTCCAAAATTTGGTAATGTTATTATTAATAACAATAAAAGATTCAATCAATTCAAAATCAATTTTTTTTCGTTTATGAACAATACCAAATTGATGGTTTCCCCAAATTTTAAATTAATGTGAATAGGCATTCCCTAGCATCACATTAGAAATTAAAAATTTGAACACATCATTTATATCATAGTAGTATAGTAGTGGCACAAATAACAGTTTCAAAAAAAATGAAACATAACCTAAGTGTTTATTGAATACTGATGACATTTGTTAAAACTAATTTTATAAACTTAAAAAAGCTAAATTATTGATTGCAGTATTGCCCAAAATAAAAATTGAAAATTGTTATTAATAACAAATTTTGAAGATATACAGAATACTATTTTGTTTTTTAAAAAAAGTTTTGTTTCATGATTTTAGTTTGCGTGCGTGCGTGTGCGTGCGTGTGTATGTATATAACAAGTTAAAATTTAAAATTGTTATTAATAACAAATTTTGAAGATATAGAGAATATAATTATGACATTTTATGAAAATTTATATTAATATAATTTTTTTACCATGTTTGGATTCAAATAACCTAATGTAAACAACTGTAAGAATGAAACAAAAAAAATGGAAAATCAAATTTAACTTATTAATTTTTAACCATTTTTCTTCTCATTTTTTGGGGGTTTTAATGAGTAAAGATATAACACTTTGAATTATTTTATGTTTTTAAAATATTCTTTATTACATTATTAATTCACTTTAGAAACTTATTAATATTTTAAATTTTTTTCTCACTCTATTTTTAACTCTACTTCTCCTTTCCAAAAATTTTAAAATAAAATCATTTTTTATATATTTTCTACAATCCAAATATAATTAATTCCCACCTTTTGCCCACTTTATTTTTCTAGGGGAAATCTATATTTTGGAATTTAAATTGACTAATACCAAAAAAATATCAGTTAATTTAGTTTATTTTTCATTATTTTGCTCTCTGATTCAATAATTTTAAGTACGACTGTCATTTTGATAGATTAAATTTTATGATAATTTTGACTTAATTTGGTAAATTTTTGAAAATTTCTTACATTTGAATTTATAAATCTATCAGACATAAAGTTGGTTCCACTCGATTAATCCTATACCAATAATAATGTATTTCCTTTTGTTTTTTTTTTAAATAATGTATTTTCTTTTTTGGTTCCTCATTACTTCAGAAGAATTTGAACTTAAGTTGAAAAAACAAATATTAAAAATATTATTATTGATATATTAATGTGAAAATTACTATCACTTTTAATTTATTATTTAAATAGTATCCATTCATTTTTTTTATTTTTCAGTGTTTATTCTTTAAATTATAAAAAAAAATAATCATTAAAATTTTAATAAAAAAATATCAATTTCTATTATTTAATTTTGAAAATATAAATAATAGAAACAGGTCGGGTTATGGTCCCGCTTTTAAAAAAATATTGTTAAAATATTAAAGTTTCGGTCTACCTGTAGGTTTCGGCCACCCTACATGGAGTTTTTAGTCACCCTAGCTGTAGCTTTCGTTCGTCACTTTTCCTGCAGTAGCTGATGTTTCCATTTGCAAAAACACAAAAAACCCCTTAATATAAAAATAGCTCCCTTTCCCTTGCTTATGTCTGGCTGCTTCATGTTCCATTTTGCTACTAGTGGTGCTCTTCTCTTTCTGCTCCCTTGCCACCTCCTCGTGAATAACACAATATGCATTCTGAACCTATATAGTGTACATTTTAGGATGAAATATACATATATTTTGAACAAGTATTCATTCTCGTACTTCCGTGATTGTTAGTATCATCTTCTTTATGTCTATATTTTACACTATATAGATCCCATGGAACAATATCAACTGTGATTGTTTTTAAATTTTTGTTAAAAATGTATATGGGTTTTAAGGTTGTTTAGAATTATAAAGGAGATTGAAGTTGAAATGGTTCTTCTTGGCTTACTTCAATTGGCGGAGTGGTTTTGATTTACTGTTTTAATTTATTAGAACTACTTGATGATTTTTGTTTCTTGATTATTTGTTTCTGGGTTTGAAAGGAAATAGTTGTTGTTTCATTTTAGGAATTCTATTTCATGTCCTTATTTTTAAAAAACAAAATAAAATGGAAGCAACTTGAAGTTGGCAAATCCTACATGGTATATTGTCTATAAGTAAATAGTAGGCAATTCTATCTCTGCGTAAAGTTTATTTTAAGATAGACAAATACAAGCATATTTATTCCCAGCAGAGTAATAAAGGGCCTTTAAAGTTTATTTTTCTTTATGTTTTTAGTATTTTTATTTTAATAATTCTAATTACATCTAGTATATTAGTAGTATTTGTCTAATTAAATAGTTTCATAATATTTATATAAAATTTGAATATGTATATAAATATTAGCATTTATTTCTTTTTGTTGATTTATACACTCGTGTATACATTTTATAATATTTTTAACTCATTATACTTTAACTTTAAAATCTATAAAAGCAAATAAACAATAAACTAGTGAAAAACTAGTATTTCAAAAATTTTATTTTTATTTCATTAATTATGTTACTAAAATATGAATATTTTTTAAATTATTTAAACATATTAATAATATTCCATATAGATATAAGTGTATTGCAAAATATAATATTTGATAAGTCAAAATTTTTTAGACATATTGACTCACACAAACAATTAGATTTTTATAGTTTGTTATATGAATTAATATATTTTATAGAATTTTTAGCCTTCTTCTTTTAGGGCTTATTAATGAAGGATATGATGAAATTTAACCTTCATTCAAATTTATGGAACTTGGATTTAAATCTTGCCTTTACAATTTGCATATTGCTCCATGCTTTTCCTAAATTAGTTGTAAGTCTAGGAGTTTGTTGAATATTTCATGCCTCCTAAAGGTATATTTTCTTTAGCGTTTCTAAATGAGTTTTTTTATAGTATTAATTTAGTTTTTTTTAATTTGTTTTTCTATGTGGGTTTTTTCTTTAAAATCCATGCTTTTATTTTATGTTGGATACATTAATTATAGTTGTTAAGATATAACACCTTGAAAGCCTTATTATAAGCCTATATATGAATTTTAGTGGCATTTTGTATTTTTATGAACATCTTGGCTATTCTTTGAACATTTTGTAGGTAGCTAGATTGACTCATCCCTAGATTGCAAATTATTGCTGAGGTTGCGGATAGGTAAGTACTTTTAATACCAATTTGGTCTTTAAATACAATGTTTCTAGGTTTGATTTTTTGTACAGAATGATAATTTTTGGTGCTTGGTATTTTGTGTCTTGGTCTTTAAGGCTATCTCTAAAGATAAGGATTCTAATTTCTCTTTTTTGATTATCTATGACCCTAAAGTGAGATGATGATCAGTACTTTGCTATTTTTATTGTATATCAATCAATTGAGTAATTTATCTTACATATATGGGCATGTAAAATGAGTTCAAATAGAGAATGGATGTATTTAAGGCTAACAAATAGAATGCCTAACCAATCATTTATATCTGGAGTTGAAGAATTTGTTCAATTTGCACTTAGTCAACTAGAAGGCAATGACTGTAATCACATTAGATGTCCATGTAATAAAAAAAGTGTCATGATAAAAATTTTGTTGAGGTTAACGAGGCAGGGTTCCATCTTTATAAATATGGTTTTGTCCCTAATTATCATAAGTGCTACTTGCATGGTGAGACCAAATCATCTATATATTGGGAGGAGGCATTATATAATGTGAATGCCACTAACAATCATGCAATAACAAATAATGTTGAATCATCGACAACATTTGTTCAGATGATTTATGATGCAATTGGTCCACAATTTAATGCTAATATTGTTGAAGAATCTCCAAACCCAACTGCATAAAATTTTTATGACATGTTTAATGCTGCAAACCAAGAATTATGGCCTAATTGTCAAACACATTCATAGTTATCAGCCATTGCTCGAATGCTTCACATCAACTCAGAGCATCATTTGTCTGAATGGTGCTATGATACTTTGTGTTAGTTTATTAAGGAGTTGTTGCCAGATGATAATATAATGACTGATAGTTTCTATGAGACCAAGAAGCTTATCAAGGGAATTGGGTTTCCAGTCTATAAAATTCATACTTGCCTGGATAGTTGTATGATTTATTGGGGTGATGACTCATAATTAACTCAATGCAAATTTTGTGACCATGCTCGCTATCGACCACAAAGTATTAATAGACAAAAGATTGTGACATATAAGAAAATGTATTACTTTCCACTGACAACAAGACTTCAACAGTTATATGTTTTAGAAGCCACTACTAAAAGTATTGGATGGCATAATGATTATTTTGTAGAAGATGGTGTGATGTGTCATTGTTCTGATTCTCTCGCTTGGAAATATTTTAATGGTATGAATCCCTCATTTGCAACTGAAAGCTGTAATGTCAAATTAGGCCCATGAACTGATGGATTTCAACCATTCAGGCAATCTGTGAGTCAGTATTCTTCATGGACTGTTATTCTCAGAAATATGTATGAAGGAACAATACATGATTCTAACAGTTATTGTCCCATGCCCTAGAAATCTGAAAAAAATGTCAGATGTGTATTTTCAACCTCTAATCTCCAAGTTACAAGCATTGTGGGAAATTGGAGTTGAAACTTATGACATATCTTGAAAGCAAAATTTTATGCTACGGGAAGCTCTCTTATGGACAATCAGTGACTTTCCAGCTTACTCAATGTTGTCCGATTGGAGTACATCTTGCATACTAGTATCATGGATGAATCATATACTTTTACCCTACATAATGGAAGGAAACATACATAGTTTGATAATCATTGTAAGTTCCTTCCACTAGATCATCCATTTAGAAGAAATAAATGCTTTTAGAAAGAATTGAATGGCAACAATCCACCTCCAAAAATTCTCTCTAGTGTTGAGTTGCTAAGGGAAATTGATGTATTAGACTTAAAAAAGTTACTAAGATTGGGGCAAATGATGCTAATGTTTCTGTTAGTAAATTAACCGGATGGAAAAAATTTTTTTTGGGATTTGCCATATTGAAGCACAAATCTTATAAGACATAATTTAAATATGATGCATATAAAGAAACATGTGTTTGAAAATATCTTTAACATAGTCATGAAGGTTAAGGGAAAAACAAAAGACAATGCAAAGTCTAGATTAGACTTAATGGAAATATGTCATTGACAAGGATTGCATGTTGTTGATGACAAGTTTCCAAAAGCTTGCTATACATTAGACAAAAATAATCGAAATGAATTGTGTATTTGGGTTCATAATATCAGATTTCCAGATGGATATGCTTCAAATATAGCCAGGTGTGTAGACACGAGGAATATTAAACTTTTTGGAATAAAAAGTCATGATTATCATGTTTTTATGCAAAGGTCGATACATATTGCATTTTGAGAAATACTTCCATCAGCCGTGTGGCAAGCATTACCAGAACTTACCTTGTTCTTTAAGAAGCTTACATCAACTGTGCTTAAAATATGAGATATGTTGAGATTAAAGTAAGAAATACGAATTATTATTTACAAACTAGAGCAGATATTCACTCCTAGTTTATTTTGATTCAATGGAGCATTTTCCAACACACTTGGCATATGAAGTAAGGGTAGCAGGACCAGTCCAATACCAATGAATGTATACATTTGAAAGGTATGCAAATTTATGTTATACAACTACATTTACTATCATCGAATCATTATATGAAATTTGTATTTAGAAACTTATTGATTGTATTGCTGGGTATTTGTGGAAGGTAAAACAAAATGCAAGGAATAAGGCCAAAGTGGAAGGATTAATATGCAATGCATATTGAGTTGAAGAAGCTTTAGCTTTTTGCAAGCATTATTTCAATCCAACACTCCATACAAGACATCAAAAGATGCCTCGTAATGTTGAGTCCCATACTGGTGAAGGAAATGATTTCGATGGGAACTTGTCAATATTCACCCATATCAATCAACCTTTTGGAAGACATACAATATCGCACATCAGTATATCTCACTGAACTGCATTGAAGTTAAACCTTATATTGAGTATGGATCTTAACTCAACTATTGCACTAATATTGTAATTTTTTAATTCAACTAATGAGTATTCTATTAACAGATAATTCATTACTAAGTTACGAAAAAATGAGCCATACATTAATGATGCAATTTTTGATGCTAGACTCGATGATTTTTTCCTAGCATGGTTCAAGACTTACGTAAGTTTTTTATTGTTTTAGTTAGTTTATGATACAATGTCTTTTAACACACTCTTATTTGCAGGCATGTGACAACATTAAATATATATATCTTAAAGCTCTAAAATATGGACCGCTTCAAATAGTTAACTATTATAATGGATATGATGTGAATGGTTTTTGTTTTCACACACTTCAAAGGGGAACTTCTAGATTTTCAAAAAATAGTGGGGTGTGCGTTAAAGGTACTAATTACACAATTGATGAAACTGACTACTATGGTCAATTTCAAGAAGTCATGGAATTAGAGTACCCAGGATGACCCATTTAGAAGACTATTTTATTTAAGTGTGAGTGGTTTGACATTACACCAAATATCGGGATGAGGATCCACAAGCAATACAAATTAGTGGATATAAATCATACAAGAAGTATGCACAAGATGAACCATTTGTTTTAGCAAAGCAAGCACAACAAGTGTATTATTGCACATATCTAAGCTTAAAACATGATAATAGATCTTGGTGGGCTATTTGTAAAATCAAGGCTAGAGGGATGATTGAGATGTCTTCAGAGCCAGAAATTACCCCACAAGATCCATTTCAACCAGAAACAAATGATGTTGAAGAATGTAGTTTACCAGTGGAAAATAAAACTATTTTTCTTAATGATCCGATAGGTGAAATATTAGATATCGATGTAACTGAAACACTTTCTCATGAAGATGATGAAGAAGAAGAATATGCTGAAGATGAAGAAGAAGAATGGAATGATTTAAACAATTATGAAAATTAGGTTGGTAAGTTGATTGTTGTATAACCATTTAATTACTAATTAATATATATTGAATTTTGTTCTTGTGCCCATGCAGATATGGATTGAGGAATAAGATGAGGATTTGGGATAAGGGCTAGAGGACGTGGTAGGAATGTGGTTTTCTTTCCTAGTGCCCAAGTAGATTCTGAATCATTAGTGGGCTTACCTACCACACATACATCTGCATAAGGTGCCATCATCCATAATACTACTACACCCACCTTGCAGACACTAGGTGATCGTGCATCATTATCTACACCACCACCTGTAGAAGATTCAACACCTCAAGTAGCATCACTACAGAGTTCAACATTACCACTACTCATTAGTTATATCTCTCGTCCTTTCATTACACTTATTGATGCATAATATGTTTTTTCTTTTTAAACTATTTCACTTGAATTTTTTATGTTGACCAAATTAAGTTTTATGACTGCATTTATAAACTTTGTATGTTTACTTGAAAGATACACATCACAGAGAATATATCTAGGATTATCACTAATATCTTCAAGAATCATTTGCATATGATGGGTTATAATTGAAAGATGGTACCTCATTATATCAAATATTTCAACTGGTAAGAGTTTCAAGTATGAATTAGGTATAAGATATATGTTATTTACTTTTATTTTTCTATATAATGATCAAAAACAAATGTTTTTTTACTTTGGTGATTTTTTTAAATGTTTTTTTATAGTGTTGATAAGGTGGAATTGGAATGTGAATAAAATCAAGAAAAATGACAACATTAAAAAGTTTCACATATCATATACAATAAGACTTTTTTTTCTTTCACAAATTTTCATTTTTGGCATTATATCAATTGCTTAAACATTATCAGTGGGATACTTCATTGGATGCTCTAGTTAAGGTTACAAGGCCTAAAAGTGCTTTACAACATTATAGCAATGATATTAGTCAATGGAGAGATCATAGCAAACAACAGAGTTTAATCTTAGAGAGTATTTGGGAAGCTTGGTAAAGTTATTGGCAGTCACCAGAATTTCAGAAAAAGTCTGCCCCAAGGTCTATGAATAGGATGAGTGAGATTGTAGGTGATGGCAAAATACTTTTGCGACATACTAGTGGTTCCTTAACTCATAGAGAGCATGCTAAATGTTTGGCACATATATTAATAATTATTTGGATTTTATTTAATGTTTTTTAAAAACTTGTTTTATTATATTATACTTTTAAAATTTTTGGCGGCCAAGTTAAAGTGATGCCTCTTCCACATGAGCTCCTAGAACAAACTCATAGGAGGAAGGTAGATAATCAATTTGTAGATCCGAAGTCTTAGGAGAACTATGTAAGTGCAATCTTTTTAGTAATTTGTTTGTAATTTTTTTAAATAAAAATGTATTACTAATGTTTATATATTTCAGGATCGTGTAGTTTCAAGGTATGAGGCTGAGACCGTAGTTGTAAGAGATGATGTATCTTCATCTCAATCAGTTGATGCAAAATAAATCTATCTAGATTAAGTTGGGGGTTTCAAGAAGAAATGAGTATCTGGCCTTGGATCGATGGGATTTGTATGCCTACAATATAAAGTATCATTTAGTTCTATCAATATGCTTTCAACTAGTCAACTAGTTCATGAATCTCAGACACAGGCAAAAGAAGATAGTTGAATCCAAGCTTTGGAAAAGGAGATGAGTGTGGTGCATGAGCAAATGATGCAGTAGTAGATGGAGCATTTATAGTCCATGTACAGTCTCACTACAGCTTTTCATGCATAGATTTTAGAGCTTATTAGGAGTCTGCCTATTCCGCCATCCATTGCTCCAGAGATAGATGTACCTACTACTGAAAGATCCAACTAATTGTTAGACATTTTTATTATTAAACTATTGCACATAGCAACTATAATCTAAAATTGTGGTTGAATATGGTATATGAAACTATTAACTATTAGTTTTCAAAAAATGTGTGTTGCAATTTATATTATGGTACATAAAATTTTGAATCTAGTACAATAAATTTTGAATAATATAGGAAATATTGGAAATTAAGAAATTTTACCAAAATAACTGAAAATTGTAAAAAATAATTGCAATAGATTATGTGATGGATTTTGCAATAGATATTCTATTGCAACTAAGTAAGATTTAGAAAGAATATATTAGTTTCAATGCTGTAACAAAATTGTAATGGAATTATAATAAAATTACAACAAAATATTTTGCAAGGACTTATAATGGTCGCAAATATGTTGTAAAGTTGCAATGAAATTGAAATAGACATTGTAATGGTTGGTAATTAAATGGTTGCTGATCTATTGCAAATTTGCAATAGAATTGCAATATAATTAACACAATATAAGTTGGAATGACTCATAGTGGGTGCAACTCTATTGCAAAGTTGCAACGGAATGACTAACAGAAATTTTAATGGTTATTAATGAAATAGTTGATGATCTATTGCAAATTAGGAATGAAATGGAAACAAATTTAGCATATCCATTGTCTTAATTTTTGGAATTTAGCAACTAAAGTGCCAACGGATGTGAAATGCATTGCAATATAACAATGGAATTACTGTGTTGCAAATCCGTTAGTCTTTTGCAACTGAATACCAAAGTGTGCAAAATTGCAACAAGGTTCTTTGAAATAGAAAAGTTTTGTTGCAAAATCATTGCTAATAAATATTTGCAATGAATTTTTATGGGTTTGCAATGGACTTGGAACAAAAAATTCCATTGCTAAACTATGATTTTCTTGTTGTAACAAATTGATAGACAAATTGATAGATAAATTGATAGATAGATAGTAGATAAATTGGCAAATAGATAGACATATATATAGATAGATAGGTAGGTAGGTAGGTAGGTAGGTAAATAGATAGATAAATAGATTATTAAACAAATAGATAGAAAGATAGATAAACAGATAGATAGATAAATAGATAAACAAATAGATAGATAGATTATTAGATAGATAGAAAGATAGATAGATAAATAGAAAGATGATTGAATTATTATATTGATAAATATACAAATATATAGACAGTTAGATAGACATATAGATATAAAGATAAATAGATAGATAGATTGATTGACAGACAGACAGACAGAAAGATAGATAGATAGATAGATAGATAGACAAATAAATATATAGATTGATAGATAGCCAGATACATAGACTAATATATAGTGAGATAGATAGAGAGATTGCCATATAGATAGCCAAAAAAATAGACATATAGATAGACAGATAGGTAGATATATAGATAAATAGATATATTGAGAGATAGATAAATAGATAGATAGTCAGATAATTAGATAGATAGATAGATTATTAGATCAAAAGATTAACAAATAGATAGATATATAAACATATAGATAGATAAATAGAGTGATAGACATAGATAGATAATTAGATAAATAGATAGAAAGATAAATATATAGAAAAATAAAAAGACATATTGATAAATAGATTTAGAGATAGATAGATAGACAGATGCATAGATGGATTGATAGAAAGAATGATAGATAGATAGATAGACTAATTTGTAGACATATTGATAGAGATATTTATATAAAGATAAATAAATTGATTGATATACAGATAGATTGATTCATATATAGATAGATAGATAGACATATTATTATATAGATAGATAGATGAATAGATATGCATATAGATAGACAGATAGATAGATAAATAGATAGACAGATAGATAGGTAGATAAAAAAATATACAGATAGATTGACAAATAGATAGATAAATAGTTAGACAGATACTTAGATAGATAGATAAATAGATAGATAGATAGAATGACAGATAGATAGACAGAATGATAGATTGATTGATAGACAAATTGAAACATAAAAAAATAGACACATAGATAGACAAGTAGATAGATAGATAGACTAGATAGACAAATAGGTAAATACAGAGAGATATATATATATATATATATATATGTGTGTGTGTGTGTGTGTGTGTGTGTGTGTGTGTGTGTGTATAGAAAGATAGAAAATTATATAGATAGATAGATAGACAGACAAATAAATAAATAGATGGATAGCCAAGCTGGTAGGCATGTAGGCAATCATTTAGGCAGGCAGGTTGATAGACAAACAAATAGACATATAGACAGATAAACATTTAGATAAATAGACAGATATATAGCTAGATAGACAGATATAGAAACAAATAGATAGATAGACAGATAGTCAGAAAGATAGACAAAATAATATACAATTTGATAGATATATTGATAAACATATTAATAGACAGATAGATAGATAAATAAATAGATAGACAGACAGATAGATAGATAGATAGATAGATATATAGATAGATAAATAGATAGATAGATAGATTGATTGATTGATAAATTGATAGATAGATATATAAATAGAATGATAGATAGATTGATAAAAAGATGGATACATAGATTAATACACAAATAGATTTACATATTGATAGAGAAATATATTGATATATAGATAGACTAAAAGTTAGACAGACAGATAGATAGATAGAAAGATAAATAGATATATAGGCAAATAGAAAAATAAACAAATAGATAAATAGACTAAAAGTAAGATAGACATAAAGATATACATATAAATAGGTAGTCGGGAAACTAGAAACTCATATAGGCACGTAGGTAGATAGACATTGAGATAGATAGACAGATAGACAGATAGAAACATAGGACACATAACAAATAACAAATAGATAGATAGATAGACTGACAGAAAGATAGATAGATAGAAAGATAGATGATTTGATATGCAGATAGATAGATAGATAAAGATATTTATAAAAAAATAGACAGACATATAGATCTACTGATAGAGAGATAGATATATAATAGATAGATAAACAGATAGAGAGCTTGATAGATAGATATATTTATAGATAGAAAGACATACAGATTAATAGATAGATTTATAGACAAATTAAAAGATAAATTTATAGTTAGATTTTTTTAAAGATTGATAGACAAATTGATAGAGAGATTGATAGACATATTGATAGAGAGATTGATAGATAGATTAATAAAAATATTTATAGATATATAGATAGATTGACATATATATAGACATATAGATAGATAGATTATTAGACAAATAGATATATAGATAGATATATAGATAGATACATAGATAGATTGTTAGATAAATAGATAGAAAGAAAGAAAGTTATAGATAGATAGATAGGTAGATAGCTAAATAGACATATAAAAGAATGATAGATTGCCAAATAGATAAACATATATGGACA
>JAREIK010001799.1:0-49764 GCA_029783825.1 Sapria himalayana
GAAAGAAATTTTAATAGATAGATAGATTGATAAATAAATAAATAGAAATTGAGATAGATAGATAACATATTAATATTCATATAGTTAGAGAGATAAACAAAATAGTTAGATGTAATGATAGAAAGAGTGATATAGATAGATAGTTAGATAAATCGATAGGTAATTAAATATACAGACAGATAGATAGATAGATAGATATGTAGCTAGAATTATAATAAATAAATGGATAAATAAATAAATAAATAAATTATATATATATATATATATATATATATATATACACACATAGATAAATAGATAGATAAATAGATATAAAGATAGATAAAAAAGATAGATAGATATAAGATATATAGATAGATAGATAAATAGACAAATATATAGGTAGATAGAATAAAAATACATAGAGATATACTAGATAGATTTATAGATAGATTTATAAATAAATAGATAGACAATTGATAGAAAGATTGATAGAAATATTGATAGATAGATTGAAAGATTGATGATAGACATAATGATAAACTAATTGAAATCAGATAGTTTATTTTATTGATAGACAAATAGATAGATTTATTGATAGATAGATAGATAGATTTTTAGATAGATTGATAGATGGATAGACAGATAGATAGAGAAATAAATAGACATTTATATAGATAGAATGATAGAAAGATAGATATATATATATATATAAATTGATAATCAGATATATAGATAGATAGATTGATCTATCTATACATAGATAGATAGTGAGATAAACATATATGTAGAAAGATACATTGATAAATAGATACACATAGATAGATAGAAAAATAAAAATATAGATAGATACCTAGATAAAAAAAGATAGATATACAAGTAGATAGACAAATAGATAGATATATAATAGATAGATAGATATATATATATATATATTATATATATATATATATTTATTTATTATTTATTTATTTATTTATTTATTTAAATTGGTAGAAAGATAGATTGACAGACAGAAAGACATATTGATTGATAATTAGATATATAAATATATAGATAGATTTTAGATAGATTGATAGAAAAATTAATAGGTAGATTGATATATAGATTGACTGATAGATTGATAGATTGATAAACAAATTGACATACAAATTAATAGATAGATAAATAGAAAGATTGATAGAAAGATATATAAATTGGTAGACAGATAGATAGA
The DNA here is from genome assembly GCA_029783825.1 of Sapria himalayana. Lineage (NCBI taxonomy): Eukaryota > Viridiplantae > Streptophyta > Magnoliopsida > Malpighiales > Rafflesiaceae > Sapria > Sapria himalayana. The sequence continues at coordinate 1,196 of JAREIK010001799.1, forward strand.
CAGACAAATAGATAATTAGAGATAGAGATATAAATTAGATTATTAGAAAAATTGATAGAAGATTATTAGTTATTTATATTTAAAATAGATATATATATATATATGTAAACAATAGATAAAATGATTGATAGACAAATATATTGAGAAATATAAAGACATATTGTTAGACAGATATATAAATAAATTGGTAGATAGATTTATATACATATAAATAGAAAGATTCATAAACTAACTGATATAAATAATGATAGACAAATATATAGATTGATAATTAGATAGATTGATAGATAGTTGATAGAAAAATATATTGATTGATTGAAACATAGATAAAAAGAAAGATAAATAGATAAACAGATAAATGAAATAGATAGATCAAGAGATTATTAGTTAGATCGATCGAAAGATAGATAGATAATAGAGAGACACATAGATAGATTGATAGATTGTTTGATAGATAGATAGATAGTTAGATAGATAGAAAGATAGGTAGATAGACAAATAAATAAGTAGATATATAGATTGATAGATAGATAGACAAATTGATATATTGATAGATAGTTAGAAATATCAATAGTTATATAGATAGAAAGATAAATAAATAGACAAATAGATAGATAGAAAATTAGATAAATAGAAAGATAAACAGATAATAGATATATAGACATATAGATGGATAGATAAATAGATAGATATAAAGATACATAGATAGATATATAGACATATAGATAGAAAGATAGATAGACATATAAATAAACAAATATATAGATAAATAAATAAATACATAGGAAGTTAGATAGATATAGATAGTAAAATAGACAAATAGATATATAGATTGATAGTTAGATAGACAGATATATAGATAGATACATAGATAGATAGAGAGACAAACAGATATATAGATAGATATTTAGTTATAGAAAAATTAGATAGATAGATAAATAGTAATATATAGATAGACAGACTGATAGACATATAGAAATATTGATTGATTGATTGATTGATAGAAAGAAAGATAGGCATACACATAGATAGATAGATATACAGAAAGATATATAGATAGATTGATTGATTGATTGATAGGAAGATAGATTGAAAAATATATAGATAAATAGATAGAAAGTTTGATTGATTGATTGATTGATATATTGATAGACAAATTGATAGACAGAATGATAGACATATAGAAATATTGATTGATTGATAGACAATTGATATATAAAATGGTATATATATAGATAGACAGACATTATAGATTTATAGATAGATAGATAGATATATATATATATATATATCTATCTATATATATAGAACGACAGATAGGTAGATAGATAGATAGATAGATAGATAGACAGATAGATATATAGACAAACAAATAGATAGATAGACAGATATAAAGATAGATAGATAGATAGACAATATATAGACATATAGAAAGTCCAATAGATAGATAGATAGATATCCAATAGATAGATAGATAAATAAACAAATAGATAGAGAGATAGAAATATAGATTAATAGATAGATCTAAAGATAGACAGAAGGATTAATAGATAAATAGAAATATAGATAAATAGATATATTGAAAAATAGATATATTGAAAAATAGATATATTGATAGATATATAGATTAACAAAAAGATATACAGATAGAAAGATATATAGATAGACAGACAGATAAATAGATAGATATATAGATAGACTGATAGATAGTTAGAAAGTTTTACAAATAGAAAGATAGATATATAGACATATAGATAGACAGATAGATAGACAAATAGATATAGAGATAGATAGACAAATAGATATAGAGATAGATAGACAAATAGAAGATAGATAGACACATAGATAAATAAAAAGTAGATAGTAGATAGATAGACAAATATCAAGATAGATTGATTGAAAGATTAATACACAAATAGATCGATAGATAAACAAATAGATAGTCAAAAAGAAATACAAATACATTGATAGTTAAATAGATTGATTGATTGATAAATTTATATAATAAATATAGACAGATAGATAGACAAATTGATAGAATGATTGATAGATTGATTGATATACAAATTGATAGATAGATTGATAGATAGATTAATAGAAGATAGATAGATAGATTGATTGATAGATAGATAGATTTATAGATAGATAGATATAACGACAGATTGATAGATACATATATCGACATATTATTAGATAGATAGATAATAGATGGATAGATACATAGATTGATAGACATATAGATAGATAAATAGTTAGACATATAGATAAATAGGTAGATAGATATAATATAGACAATAGGTTTAAAGATAGATAGATAGATAATAAATAGATAGATAGATAAAAACATAGATAGATAAATAGACAGATAGATTGACAAGTAGATAGACAAATAGATTGACACATATATAGACATATATTGAAATATATAGATAGATAGACAAATAGTTAGACAGATAGATAGACAAATAGATATTTTGATAAAAAGAAAAATACATACATATATAAATTGATATATTAATACTCAAATAGATAGATATATATATACATATATATAGAATGATTGATAGAAATATTGATAGATAGATTAAAAATAGATTTATATACAGATTAATAGACATATTTAAGAAAAGATAGAATGGTTGATTGAAATAAAAAATAGAGATAGATAATTAAATATATTTATAGAAAGATAGATTGATTGATTTATAGATAGATACATACATTGACATCTAGATAAATATATATATATACAGATAGAAAAACTAACCTATAGATTTACCAATAAACAAATAAATAGATAGATTGACAAATAGAAAGAAATAAAGATTGATAGGTAGATAGATTTATTAATAGAAAGAAAGATATATAGATTGATAGAAAGATAGATCGATAGATCGATAGTCAGATTGATAGTTAGATTGATAGATAGATTAATAGACAAATTGACATATATATATATATATATATATATATATATATATATATATATATATATATATATATATATATATATATATTGATATAAAGATAGTTAGATAAATAAATATATACATATATAGAGAGATAGATAGACAGATAGTTTGAAGATAAATTCACGGATAGATGATACATAGATAGATAGCTAGATAGATAGATAGATAGATAGATATATATATATATATATATATATATATATATATACACACACACACACACACAAAAGTAGAAAGACAGAAAGATAGTCATATAGTTTGATAGATAGATAGAAATATTGTTAGAAATATTTATAGTCAGATTTAAAAACATATTGATATAGAGATAGATAGATAGATTGATTGATTGATTGAAAGAAATATAGAAAGAAAGAAATAGATAAATAGAGATATATATATATATATATATATATATATATATATGATATATATATATATATATAGATAGAGAGAGAGAGAGAGAGATATATATATAGATATAGATAGATAGATAGAGAAGTAGATTTATAGATAGATAGATATATAAATAAACATATAGAAAGATAGATACATTGACAGACAGAAAGAAAGATAAATAGACTAACACAACAAGAAAAATCTAATATAGCTAGGGACAGTTCCCTATCTAAATGAGCATTTTTCATCGCTAAATAGTATATAATGATGGATTCTCGATGGATCGGTTCCCTATCTAAACTGATTCTTGCTAAACTTTAGCGATGGAAAGTGTTACTAGCTAAAAAGTTAGCGACGGAAAAATCCTTTGCTAAAAAGACTAATTCCCTAGCTAAATTAGCAAGATAAATGAGATTTTCCATCGCTAAACGAAAATAGGGATGGATGATTCCCTAGCTAAAATGCTATTTTATAAATTTTAGCGACGGATATAGTCCCTAGATAAATAAATTTAGCGACTGAAAATCCGTCGCTAATTTTAATATTTTCCTAGCTAAATTAGATAGTGAAAATTCCCTAGCTAAATTAGCAAGGGATTTTTCCCTAGCTATTTTAATTTCAAAATTAATTTCAGAATTTAAATTATTTTAAAATTTTTTAATTAAATAATTTAATATTTTTATAACAAATTGAATAAAAATTGAAACTATAAATAATTTATAAAAACAAAAAATAAAATCATTTAATATCTTATTCTAATTCAATATTTTACATAATTGAAACAAAAAAATAACAATATTTTATTTCATCTTATTCATTAATATATCTACCGACCATCCATAAAGATAATATATCCATTCATTGATGTTGCTTTCTCTCCCCTTACTCCTCTGATCATCATTTTTCTACTGCGACAAAGCTGTCAGAGTCATGGCATTTAATGTCTAGTGAAAAATCTCATCACTTATAAAAGTTTTGTATGAGGTACAATGAGGTATCATATCTATTAAAAATTTTAACCACTCCGTTAAATTAAAAAAAAGTTATGTTTTGATACATATATAATCTTGTAGTATATATGTAAATATACTAGCATTTCATTCGTACATATATTACTATAGTATCTGTACATAAAAACAATAGTATTATGTGTACATATAAACTAAGTACAAATATACTCAGTATATATTTACATAAAAGACTACAGTATTATATGTGTGTATTTCTGACTTTATTCGTACGTATATACCTCATTTCGTGCTGTTTCTGCTGCTCTCGCTGCTGCTCTCACTGCCGCTCTTGTCGCTGTTGCCATTGCTACTGTCACTGCCAATACCACTACTGTTATCATGGTTGCTGCCGCTGCCTCTACTATTGTCATTGTCGCTGATGGCAACATTGCCGCCGTCTCTACTGCCGATGCTAGCTGCCGCCACCGTTGATGGTGCTACCTTTGCATGCTGTAGTTGCCACTACCGCTGCTGCTACTTCTACCATCGCTCCTGCTGCTGCCTCATTTGCCACTGCTTCCGGTGCTACCACTGCTTCCGATGCAGCCACTGCTACCGCTACTACCGCAACTGCCATAGCTGCTTCCTATGCAGCCACTACTACCGCTACTACCACAACTTCCATAGCTGCTTCCTATGCAGCCACTACTACTGCCACTACCACCACTACCGCCTCTGCTTCTGTTGCAGCTACTACTATCGCCACTGTTACTGCCTTTAATGCTGCTGCTCCCGCTGCTCCTGCCGTTCCCACCGTTGTTACCACCACTGTAGCCCCCCCTGTTGCCACCGCTACCACTGCCGCCACTGCCGCTTCTACTGTCGCCGCTGCCACTTCTGCTGCCGCCACTACTATCACTGCCGCCGATGTCGCTGCTACTGCTGTATGTAAATTTCATCAAGATGGAGATGCATATGGAAATACATATAACAATATGAATTAATACACAAGGACTGGAACATGAAAATTCTCAATCACAAATTTGTGGGTTCGCATACCATTAGTAACTATTGAAGTGAATCACATACTCATGAGTTAATGTACTACAACACTATCAAGTTAGTTCAGATGGTAAGAAGAGCAATGAGCTCCAGGAATACAATATATTCATGAGATCATAGGTTTGAATCTTACCTTTGATTGAGGGAAATGTACAAGCTCATACTTACCTAGGATTAGTCGAGGTGCATGCAAATTGACTCGAACATTCATGGGTCACAAAAGAAACATACTAGAGCTGACTCTGCCCTACCTGATTTTGACCCCAAACCCACAGTTGCTCGAGATGGTACCACCATTTACACAGGTTCTGCAATAGCAGTAGTACAATGCTCCACATAACAGATTTTACAAACTCTGCCTCTAACTGCTTCACTTTTCTGGGTGCATTTTACCCTCTTCAGTGCCATCACCCAATTGACCAAATTCATTATTACCTAATCAAATATCTGAACATATAAGAGCCTAAATATGTGAAAAGTTATGAATGAGTACACTTGAACATAATAATAAAAAAATAGCAAAGGGGGTATTTGTTTGACTATTATGAGGGAGAAATGAAACAAGTATAAACTACAATTTTGTCCAATTATTTGTCCAATTAATTTTTGATTTTGTAGAACTGCCCATCAATATCCTAAAATATCATATACAATCCTATGGGATAAAATGAGAAAATAGAAAACATATGTTATCATGTATACATTTCAATTCCATAAAATAACATGTATACAAGTAGAAGCATACCAATTACTTCAAGCTCCAAATAATTTTTATATTAATATTTAAGTTTGACAAAAATGAAATGATTCATTATTATTCAACATTTCAAATTGATATCACATATGAAACATAACAGGGCCCAAACATCACTATTTACTTCAACCTAGAGTGTTGTATATAGTTTGTTTTGATAATCTGTTTGTATAACCAAATATTTTGTTTTATTTTTCATGTAAATGCAGGAAAGGAAATATTAAGAGACGGGAATACAGTAGTAGCACAATAACAAGGTCTGTTGTCGGTCATGGTCGAAGAAATTTTTGAAGCAAAGCCTGACCTGTCGATGATTCAACCCTCCGGTTAATTGAACAGAAAAATTTTAACATAAAATGTTTTTATTTTATTTTTTGGGTTACTGTTTTCGTGATCTGGAACTGTTCATCTCTCTCTCTCTCTCTCTGTGCAATTTACCACGACTATTTCTGCACTGCACATACTGTAAGACTTCTGATTTGGTTTAATCGTAATGCATAAGCATTTTTTGGTGGATGTAGCTAGTTGTACTGAGCAACTAGTGAACCACGTTATTTCGTGCGTTTCTTTTGTGGTTCTGTTCTATTTTTTATTCTCTCATGCTTGGATTGTGGATTGAATATAAATCATTTGTTGTTTTTGTTGTTCTTTCTTCTTCTGTATCTTAAAATCATAACTGTGGACACAATTGCCCAACATAGAGTAATCACCATTAACCAGCAACATACAGCAACAATCATTGATTATTACCCAACACCATCAATGACTAGCATTAATTGGTACTATCAACAATGACAATGCTTGATTCATCACTATTATGGCCAAAAACTGGTAAGAGTTTCGGTTATAACTAGGGAGAGAAAGAAAAAGAAAAATAAATATATTTTTTCATTATTTTTAAAAATTATATATATATATATAGTTGTGATAACTCACATGTCATGTGCTCTTATACAATATATAAATCTAACAAGAAAGAAAATAAATAAAAAAATATGCTTACACATTAAATTATACCTCAAACACAACCACTTTAAGCTAGCATGTATATGTCACAAATTCTCAACTCGAAAAAGAGAAAAAAACCTTATTGTTTGAGCACATTCATGAAATATCTATAATTTTTTCATTGATATGTATGTATATAATTACTTTCAAATTATCCTAGATTTTCTCTCATTAAAGTACAATCAATCTAAATATATTTTATTTAGTCATTGAATATCAAATAAGCATCAATATCAAGTTGTCTAATTATTATATAATATAAACATCTAAATTAGTAAACAGAACTCTTCCAAAAAAATGTTTGATCCACTGGATCTCATAAGCAATCAATGTCATAAATACATACTCTGTATCTACATTAAATCTAAAAATCGATATACCACTTACTTTTCTAAGAAATAAAATTTTTATAAAAAATAAAATTATATAATAGATATTTTCTTTTTAATCATTTGAGTTCAACTAGAATTTGTGTAAACCTCTATCCGACTATATCACTCATCTCTGAATGATATCTCATGTTCTAGAATACTCTTTACAAACATGAAAATCATAAGAACTATACACATATTAGTATGTCTATGTGAATCTGTATTACTCTCTAATCATTATCAGGTAGTTCAACTTTCATACAATTATACTATGTCTAATAGAATCAACTGAGAAACAAGTAATTCTCCTCAATTATATTCAATCATATCAAATATTCATGAAATATTTAAAGAAGAAATTACCCTCTGATTCAATCATATCAAATTCTTTATTTAAAGCAATTCTCCTCAAAAGAAGAAATTATATCTCAATACTCATGAAATATCTAAAATATCTCAAATTCTTTATTTAGAACTCAACTTATATGAACCATTTCAATTTCAATATACCCCAGATGATAATTATCTATAATCAAAATATCAACATACATTAATAACTTCACATCTTATCCTCTTGATTTATTTTGATAGAAATAAGAATAACCTAACACATATCTCATAAAATCAAAAGTAATGAATGCTAAAGAGAATATATTAAACTATACCCTATAAAATTATTTCAATCAATAAATAACCTTTCTAGTCTACCAATCATGTATATGCTCCATAAAATAGTGAATTCTGACGAATGATGTATAAGCACCTCTTCCTTAAAATCATTATGAATAAATATATTCATCATATTAACTGATATACAATCTACATAAAACATATAATAATAAAAAATAATAATCTAATAGCAATCACCTTAGTCACAAAAAACGTATCCCAATAATCATTCTATTTTTTTGTATATCTCTTAGCTATCAACTTAGCATTAAGTCAATCAACCTTCAATTCAATTCCAGTCTTCAATGAAAATGCCCAATTGCATTCTATTGCAATCTTACCTAAAAATTTCAAAATAAAATCATCAGTATAATTAGATGTCATTGCATTAAGTTCAACCAACATAATATATCAACTTTAATGACTAATAATCTAGAAAAAAATATCAAGGATCATGTAATTATTAAGAAAGGACAAAAAATTAAAATATATAATATCAAAATAAAAATAAGAAAATATAAGTAATACTAAGTGCCTAACAGAACATATCTTTAGTTTTTTCTATAGTATAATAGGAAGGTCCAATTCACTATTTCAAATTAAATCATCTAATGTGGGCAAGTCTAATATGAGAAAGGTTATTGATATATCTATCAAGTACATACCTCTAGGTCGAGATCATCAAGTTTTCAAAAATTCTCATTTTTTTCTTCAATAGGACACTCATACTATGCTCCTTTTCCTAGCAGAAAGCATCATAATAAATCTCTAAGATAGAAGTTAAACTAGTTGTTACACTACAAATAAATAATTATATCACAATAGAACACTCATATACTATGCTCCTTTTCCTACCTGAAAGAAAAGCATCACTACTCTCTTCAAAATTAATTTTGCTATTAGTATCAGACGCAAAGATAGAAGTTAAAATAATTGTTACATTGTAATGAAATAATCTTATCACTATGGAGTCCAAATAGCTCTAAGATAGAGTCATTGAAAAATAATTTATCATTAAAGAATATTATATTCACACTCATAATAATCTTTATGGCCTCTAATAAGTAACATATATATCTTTTCTAAGTATTATAGTACTTAACAAAAGTAGACTTTATAACACAAATAGTCATCTTCTCACTATCTAAAAAAATCTTAAATAAAATAAATACACTCAAAAATCTTAAGCAAAAAATAAAAAAACTCTCATAAATATAAAAATTAATATTAGCTACAATCTAAGAATACTAAAAACAACATCCAATTGAATAAGAATTTATTTTTGACACCACTTCTTTTCAAAAATAACTAAGAACACTCATATGTAATAGAAATGCCTTAATTATCGCAATTAAATATTAGTTCTTTCTTTCAGCTTTCTAATTCATTGCATAAGTGCTAGCACATGATATCTAATTAATCATTTTATGCTTTTCAAAAAAATAAATCATCTCATGTTGATGTTCCCTATTAGTCCTTTACTTTAAAGATCAAATGTGTAATATCCAAATTTACTCTACTAAGATGCATAACTAATAAAATATTTCATTTATATAACCATTACATATTATGTATTATGAAATCTAATTAGAATCACATTTGATGACTATCCACTCTCATTATACCATTTGCATTTATTATTAAAGTTTTACAAATATATTAACTCATATTCTATTATACAATTCAAAAGAGAATGCAAATTAAAACCCTCTAATTTTTCTTCTACTCTTACAACAACATTAAAACCTCCACTAATAATTTATAGTTCAGACAGAGAGGACATTAGGTGGAATGTTCAAAAAATCAAAAATACTGAAAAGATAATATTTGGTCTATATTTAAGATCATTATCCTACCCATTTTTTGTACCATAAACTAATTTTTATGGTTAGCATTAGCACCAACCTCAAAATTCAGTTTATGTTTTAAATTTTCTAATTCATTCAGATATTTAGGTTCACTAAGGAAGACAAACGACACTAGCACATTATACATTTAAAATAAGTTTCAAATGGCACTATTGAGATGAATGAGTGGTGAGATACTTCATTTATCTAATCATTACATATTACATAGCATTATATCAAGTCAAAATCACATCTTGTGACTATCCTCTCTCTAATTATACAAAGTGAATTAATTATCAAAAAAATTCAAATATACTAACTCACATCCTACTACAAGCTACAAATTCTAGAGAAGAACGTAGATTAACACCCTTCCTCACTAATTATTCTTTCATTCTTACTAAAACATTAAAATCTTCACTAATAATTTATGGCCTAAACAAAGAGAACTGAGTTATTGCAACCTATAACTTGCTTTAGGATTACCTCTTGTTCTTTTCATACACCCCCATTAAATTAGTTGGAAAATAGGATGTTTAAAAAATCAAAAACCACTCAAAGAGATAATATTTGGTTCATGTTTATGACCATTATTATGATACTCATTTTTTGTCCCATAAACTAAATTTTATGGTTAGCATTAGCAACTACAATCTCAAAATTCAATTTATGTTTTAACTTTTATAATTCATCCAAACACATAGGTTCAATAAGAGAAACAAATGACACTGACACACCATACATTTGCCATAAAGACAAATGACACTGACATTAACACATAATGTTCTTTTCATACGTCGCACATAATGTTCTAATCATCTTAATATTTTCATGTTACAATCAAACTACGTTTTTATTTTCCATAAAATTTATAATCATAAACAAAATTTCAAATCTTGTTTTTAAATCAATAACTATATATATCTAGTACTATAGGAATGTCGGATACACACCCCGAGATATCTTTACCAATCGCTATATTCTTAATGTTATGGAAAAGTCTTATCTACTCTAATCCCAAGGAACATATATAAGTCGAGGAAAAATATGAGATGAATTTGAGAGAGAATGATAAGAGATGATAAAAAAATAATATATATCTAATATAATTATTAATAAAAATAATAAAATATCTCAAACTATCATGTATAATATCCTACAAAAACCCTAAATATCTTACTTAATCAGATGACATATATTGCTCCTAACATTCTCATGTTGTGAATGATAAGAAATTGTAGTATATTTTTCTCATTGATATACCTCATAATCAATAAATATTATTTACTTGATGTGATGTCACTTTTTTTATTGATAGTAGAGGCATAATATACCTCATGGTCCATCTCATCATTCTAACAAAACTCATATACAAAAAAATACATGACAAAAAATGAACAACATTAGCATTGCAATGCCCCATGGTCAATACAACAATGTCACTGTCTAAAAGCCTAAAACAATATTAAAGACTTAAGACTAAACAAAACGAATGTGATCACTTAAAACATGATGATATTGACTCCTACTAAATGTATAACCCAAAATTTTGAGTAAGATGGTGGGAAAAACTAATCATAAATATGTGTTGTAGTTTTATTCAACTATTATATTTAATTTATATTATTTGATGAGATAGGCTACCCATTTATTTTTCTTGTTAAATAAAAGATATGCATCAAAGTAATTACCAAAGACACTAATTAAAACAAGGGTCAATCTTTAAGCTATCATTGATATTTTTGTTGAATCTTCTAATATAAAAGATAATTAAAAAATTTAAATATCCAACAATTATAAAACTATAGTGATAAAATAATTATTCAGATTCTAGTTAATCATATTTATTCAGAATCTAGTTGATCATATTTTCTAATTAACCAATTATTTATTGACAATAAAAAACATATCAATATTTTTAGATACAAGTATAAATGAACCATAAGATAATACTTGAAATTATATGTAAACCTTTTTTGATCACATACTTTCTTAAAAAATGTACTTTTTTGCTTTCATCTTATTATATTTTACTATGAAAATTCACAAGCGAAATATATACCTTCCATTTAAATCTTTCAAGATTATACAAAGAACTTAAATGTAAATTATCATTGCATTAAAAATATATATGATAATTAATCCTTATTGCTGATAGTCCTACCACCAATCAATCTTGAGATATATAAAAAAATCTAATTGAGTTATAATTTTCATTTTTTTTCAAGTCTTGTATTTTAGATATTTATGCATTAGTTTAAATAAAAATGTTAAATTATCATATTAATTTTATTTAATTTCAAATATGTTTTTACATTTCAGCTTGTATTTAATATTAGTGAAATGTTTTGTATAAAAACACTCCATATATTTTTTTTGTATCATGTATTCACTTTTTAGATTAATAAAATGTATGGGACATTTATGTTCAATAATTCAACATGAACAAAATTTTCAACCTCCACATTGTTTTGCTAGCTAACAAAAAAAAATGAATCATTTGTAGAAATATCTGAATAAAGAAAAATAAAGCAAACTCCATGTAAAAAGTGACCCATCAGAAGCCACAGCTGCAGTAGCTCTTTACCACATGATATATCCAACCACCGAGCATTGTCACCAGCTGGGAATTCAAAGAGCTCTAGATGAGGTGGTTTTGGTATTCGCAATTGACACTCTTTTCCATTTCTTCCTGTTTGCCAACTCTGATTATACCCCCATACATAAATTGCAATCTTTGTTGCTGAAACCATGGGCATTGCAGGATTGCCTAGAATATCATTAATGTCCATCATACTATTGTACCGCTGACCATCATCAGTTGAAAAGACTATAAGACAGAAAATGACCATGACCATAACAACATTGAGTGAATTACAAATAACAGGAAAAAATCAGCTTGATTTTGATTATTTTGCAGAATCATTTAAATAATTAACTGAAAATAAACCAAATAAAATCTACCAAAAATCAAATTTTCCATAAAAAGATAACTTTAATCATAATCTAAGAGGGAAAAGTCAGGATGACTAGTAAAAAAATCAATCATCAGAACTAAATCAATCAACTATTCTTGAACTGATTGCAAACTTCTACAAAATCATTTAACAATCAAAGTTTAAATGAAAACAATCATGACATAGAATTAATAGATTCTATCAAAGAAAATGGAATAACAAGTTTTTCAGATGGGACAAAATAAGATCCAATGAAAATCACAGTTCATAAACAATCATATACAGATACGATTTAAAAAATTGTGCAGATTGTGAAATATGGGGTAAATAACCCAATGAAAACTGAAATTGATAATGAAATTTATGGAACAAAATGATTTTAAATGTCAGAAGAATGCTAAGCTGCACCTTGAGTGTAAGATTTGGTGGACTTGAATAGTAAAAATGAACCTTTCGACTTGAATACTTAAAACAAAGCTTTAGACTTAAATACTTAAAACGAACCTTTCGGCTTGAATACTAAAAACAACCTTTCAACTTGAATACTCAAATAAACAAGAATGCGAACGAACTGAATTCTATAAGGCGACTTGGGCAGAGAAGCTTGTTCAATCAAAGAAATGGGTAACTAAAGATTCTTCCTTGAAATGAGTCATTCACGTCCAATGATATGAAATCGATTTAGAAGATGATCGAGTGAACTATGTTGTTAAGAGATGAGTCATTAATAAGTTTGTGTTATTTTAAAGATTCACCAATGTTATTATTTTAAGGTGGAATTATATTTTGGGGTATCCCCTGAAATATTTAAAAAATTTAAACTGATCTTTTAATATAAAAAAAGACACCAAACATAAAAAAATAAAAAATCTAGACACTTGAATTCATAGTCATAAACTACCCTCACCCCTCTACTACCCCTCGCCCTTGCCCCTCGCCTTTACCCCTCTTCCTAGCCCTTGCCCTCTCAAGAACTCCACGACGGAGCTCAATGGAGCTCCACCATGGATCTCGATAGAGTTCGTAGAGAGGGGCAGGGAGAGGGGGCGAGGGGAGATGGGTGAGGGAAGAGAGGCGAGAGGAGAGAGGTGAGAGATGAGGGCGAGGGGTATGGATGAGGGCAAGGGGTGACGGGTGTAGGGCAAGGGCGAGGAAGAGGAGCAAATGGTAATGGTTGAGGGGCAGGGAAAAGGACAAGGGCGAGGGGCAGGGGAGTGAATGAGGGTGAGGGCATGAGAGAGGGGCCAAGGTAGTTTGGATTTATGAATTCGAGTGCAATGGTTTCAAATTTATTTATGTTCGGTGCTTTTTTTCAAATGTTAAATAATAGTTTCATATTTTAAAATAATTCTCGGGGGAGTACTCCAAAACATAAATCCATCACTAAATCAAGAAATTTATTAGCAATGGAAAATATGTCGCTAAATCAAAGATTTTATTAGCAAGGGAAAATCTGTTGCTAAATCTGTCGCTATATCCATCGCTAAATCTGTTGCTAAATCCGTCGCTAAATCAAGGATTTTATTAGAAAGGGAAATCCATAGCTAAATCAAAGATTTTATTAGAAAGGGAAATCCATAGCTAAATCAAGGATTTTATTAGCAAGGATATTAGCAAGGGAAAAACTTTCTCTAAATCTATAGCTAAATCATTGATTTTATTAGCAAGAGAAAATCTGTCGCTAAATCTGTCGATAAATCATGGATTTTATTAGCGAGGGAATATTCATCGATAAAATCATCGCTAAATCATGGATTTTATTAGCAAGGAAGTATCCATCGTGAAATCCATTGCTAAATCAAGGATTTTATTAGCAAGGGAAATTCCGTCACTAAATTAAAAACTTTATTAACAAGAGATATTTCGTCACTAAATTCGGCACTATATCAAGGGTTTTATTAGCAAGGGATATCTCATCACTAAATTCATCGCTAAAATCTCCACTTTTCTTGAGCAGAATTTACAAAAATTTACCGTCGCTAATTCATCGCTAAATCCATCGGTATGTCCTTGACTTTTCTTTAGTGGAATTTTCAAATACTTTTTTCTCGCTATTCCATTATTAATCCATTGCTATTTTTTTTTCATAAAAAAATCATCAATCCCTTGCTATTCCCTAGCTAATCCCTTGCAATTTAGTTAAAGTTTGATCCCTAGCTAAAATTCCATAGCTAAAATGATATTTTCTTGTAGTGTTATAGACTAATTGATTGATTGACAGATAGATAGATACAAAGATATATAGGTAAATAGATAGATAGATACATAGATAAAGCCATTGAAAAAAAGATAGACAACCAAGAAGATTGACCTATAATTATACAGACAGACAAATTGATAGGCAGACAAATTGATAAGCAGACAAATTTAGAAAAAAAGATAGATAGATAGATTGATATATAGATAGATAGATTAATAGATTGATAGACATATTGATTGATAGATTGATAAATAGTTTGATAAACTTATAGATAGGTAGATTTATTAAATGAAAGATAGTGATTGATTAATAGATAGACAAATAGATAGAAAGATATATTGATTGATTGACATATAGATAGACAAATAGATAGATAGAAAGATAAATAGACAGATAGATACATAGATAGAAAGATAGATAGATATACATGTAGATAGACCGAAAGATTTACAAATAGAATATAAAAATATTGTTAGATATATAGAGAGACAAATTAATATACATATAGATAGAAAGATAGACAAATTAGATAGATAGATTGCTATAGATAGATAGATAAACACAACAATAGACTTATAAACAGACAGATATAGACAGAATGATAAAAAATAGATAGATAGATATATAAATAGATAGATAAATATAATAGATAGATAGATTGATTGACAAATAGATATACAGATAGATAGATAGATATTGACATATAGATATGAAATTAGATCGATAGATTAATAGATAAAGAAATAGATAGATAGATATGTAGATAGTAAGATAAATAAAAAAATAGAAGATTGATAGATAGATATATATAATAATAATTATATATATATATATATATATATATATATATAATGATAAATAAATAGATATATAGACAAATAGATATATAGATAAATAAAAAGATAGATGGATAAATAGATAGATAGAAAACAGATAGATAAATATAAAAAATATAGAGAGATAGATAGATAGAAAAATATATAGGGAGATAGAAAGAAAAATAAAGATAGACAGACATAAAATAGATAGACATATAGATAGATAGAAAATAGATTGACATATAGATAGATAGATTGATTGATTGATCAATAGATAGTTAGACAGATAGAAAGATTAATAGATAGACAATTTGATATATAGATAGATAGAAATATGGACGATATATAGATAGATAGAAAAATAGTTAATAGACAGATAAATAGATAGAAAAATAAATAAATAGAAGATAGACAGATAGATATATAGATAGCTAGATAGATACATAGACAGATATAGACATATAGATAGATAGATAGATAGATATATAATATATATATATAGATAAATAAATAGATAGATAGAAAGATAAATATAGATAAATCAATAGACACATAGATATATAGATAGATTAATAGATAAATAGATAGATAGATATATAGACAGATAGATACATAGATAGAAAGACAGACATAAAGACATTTTATACATAGATAAATAGATAAACAAATAGATAGATAAATAAATAGTAAGATACATAGATAGATAGAGCAATAGAGATATAGAAATACTAGCACATAGATAGCACAAAGAAAGATAGATAAATAGGCATACACATAGATAGATGGGTATACAAAAGATAGATAGATAGAATGATACATAAAGATATAGATAGTTAGAATGATACATAAAAAGATAAATAGATAGACAAATTGATAGATTGATAGAATGATAGATAAATTGATAGAAAGTTTGATTGATTGATTGATTGACAGATTGATAGATAGAATGATAGATAAATAGATAGATAATTGATAGACATGATGATATATAGATAGACTGGCAGATAAATATATAGATAGAAATATAGAAAAATAGATAGATAGATAGAATAATAGATAGATAGACAGATAGACAGACAGACAGACAGATAGATAGTAGATTAAATAGTTAGAAAGTCTAATAGATAGACAGATATTAGACGATAAATAGAAATAAATAAATAAATATGATAGATAGATAGAGCGAAAGATAGATAGAAGGATTAAGAAATAAATAGAAATATAGATAGAAAGATAGAGAATAGATATACAATAATCAACAGAGATATAGACAAATAGAGAGATAGATAGACAGATAGATGGACAGATAGATATATATAGAGAAATAGACTGATAGATAAACGAAAGATTGACAAATAGAATAAAGATATATAGACATATAGATAGACAGAGAGATAGACACATAGATAGAGATAGATAGACAGATAGATAGATATAGAGATAGATAGACAGATAGATAGATAAATAGCAAGACAAATTGATTGACAGATTGATAGAAAGATAGATAGATTGATAGATAAATATGCAAATAGATAGATAAAGTGAAATACAAATATATGATAGTTAAATAGATAGATAGATTGATATGTAGATAGATAGAAAAATAGATAGACAAATTGATAGAATGATTAATAGATAGATTGATATACAGATTGATACACAATTGGATATACAGATTTATAGATAGTTTGTTTGATGATTAAGAGATTGATAGCTAATTGATTGATAGACAAAAATATGATTTATAGATAGATAAAAAGATATATTGAAATATTATTAGATTGCTATATAGATAGGTAGATACATAAAGAGATAGATACACATATAGATAGACATATAGATAGACAAATAGATAAACAGATAGATAGACAAATAGATAGAAAGATAGGTTGACAAATAGATAGATAGATCGATAAATAGACTGATAGATAGAAAGAAATAAAGATAAATAAATAGTTTAAAGACAGACAAGTAGATACCCGAATAGAGAGAGACATATATAGATATAGATATAGATATATATTATAGGTTGACACATATATGATAGAAAGAAAGATGAATGAATGGATAAAAAGATATATAGACTGATATAAATATTGAAAGATAGATAAATAGATAGATAAACAAGTATATAGATAAACATAGACAAATAGAACATATATATAATATATATAGACAAATAGATACACAGACAGAGGGATAGAGATGCAGACAAATAGAGACAAATAGACAGACAAAAATATAGATGGATTGAAAGACAGATAAACAAATATACAGATAGATAGATAGATAGATAGATATGCAAGAATTCAAGTAGTGAGGTAGGAAGACAAACAGGTAGACAGATAAATAAACAAATAGATAGATATACAGTCTGACAAATTTACAACATATACACAATAGACAAATAGATAGACGATAGATAGAAATATAAAATAAATGTTAGAACGAAATGAAGATTTATAGATATATTGATAAACTGATAGAAAGATAGATAAATAAATCGACATATAGATAAATAGGTTGTTAGATAAAACAGATATAAAGATAGATAGACATACGGACTGATAGATAGATAGATAGATAAATAGATATATAGACAGATTGAACGATAGTCATATAGAACTTGATAAATAGATTCATAGACAGATTGATAAACAAATTGATCAGAGATTGATAGACAAATAGATAAATAGATAGACAAATAGATAGGTTAATTGAAAGAAAAATAGATTGATATATAGATAGATATATAGACAAATAGATAATAAATAAATAGTCAGATATTAGGCATATAGATAAAGATATTATTAGATAGATTGATGATAAATGGATAGACAATAGATAGACATAGATAGATAGATAGATTGATTGATAGACTAAAATATAAATAAATAGATAGATAGATAGATAGAAAAGACTAATAAATATATTAATAGATATCGAGAGATATTTTTAGAAAGAATGATAGACATATCAAAATATAAAGTGATATAAAGATAGATAGATTGATTGATTGATTGATTGACTGATAGATAGATAGATAGGTAGATAGATTATTAGATGATAGAAAGATAGATATATTAATAGATAGATAGATAGATACATAGATAGATAGATAGATAGAAAGATAGATAGTTAGATACAAATACATATACACTAATAGAAAGATAGAAATATATCAGATATATATATATATATATTAGACAGACAGACAGATAGATAAGTAGGTAGGTACGTAGATAGATTGATAGGTAGGTAGGTAGGTAGGTAGGATAGATAGATATATATATACAACATACAGATAGATAGATAGTTCAAATAGATAGTCAGATACAACGATAGATAAATAGATAGAATGTATTAAATAGACTGATAGATATACATATTTAGACAAATAGATAGATAGATAGATGGATAAGAAAATATATAGATAGAAATATATATCTTATAAAGATAGATAGATAGATAGATAAGATATATAGTTAATAAATAAGATAGATAGACAGATAGATAGATAGATTGTAAGATAGATTGGTAATATACAAATAGATGAATATAAATAGATGATAGACATATAGATAGATAGATAGATAGATTGACTAACTATTAATAGGTAGAATGTTTGATAGAAAAATAGATAGATATATAGATAGTAGATAGACAAATAGATAGACTAAATATATAAATAAAGATAGATAGTTAGACATAGAGATAGATAGATTTATTATTAGATAGCTAGACAAATAAAAAAAAAACAAGTTAATAGATAGATAGAGACACTAACTAATTAATAGATGAAGTTTGATAGAAAAATAGATAGATAGACAAATAAATAGACTAATATATAGAAAGAAAGAAAGAAAGATAGTTAGACATAGAGATAGATAGTTTATTATTAGATAGATAGACAAATAAATAAAACAGTAGATAGATTGATGATCGATAGTAGATAGATAGATTTATATATAGACAAATAGTCAGATAGTTAGATAGATATATAGAAATATAGATAGAATGATTTATAGAAAGACATATGATAAAAATATAGATAGATATATAGACAGATAGATATACAAATAGATATATAGATAGATAGATTTATAGTTTGAAAGAAAAATGATAGAGAGGCAAATAAATAAATAGAAAGATAGACTGATTGATATTTAGATAGATATATAGACAGATATATAGATACTAAATAGATAGATAGGTAGGCATATAAAAAAATAGATAGACAGATCAATAGATAGAAAGGCATATAGATAGATAGAAAGATAGATTAATAGATAGATAGATAGACAGATAGACAAGCACATACATAGACAACATATATAGACAGATATATTCATAGATAGTAAACATTTTTAGAGATAGATATTGATTGATTGATGATGACAAATAGATAGCTAGACAGATAGATAGATAGATAGATAGGAGACAGATAGATTAGCAGGTTGATTGATAGAAAGACTGATAGATAGAAAGACAGATAGATAGATAGATAAACAAATAGATTGACAGATAAACAAATAGATAAATAGATAGATAGATAGATAGGATACATACATAGATAGATAGATACAAATACATCGATAGATAGATTGATAGATTGATTGATAGAAATATAGATAGACAGTTAGAAAATAGATTGATAGACTTACGGTTAGATAGATTCTAGATTTATTGTAAACATATGATTGATAAATCGAGAGACTTATAAATAGAATGATTCATAGACAGATCGATAGATAGATAAATAGATAGATAGATAAACAGATAGACAGATAGATTTATAGATCAATAGCTAGACAGATTTATTGATTTATGATTGATAGTTAGATAGATAGACAAATAGACAGATAGATATAAGATAGATATAAGTATAGATAGAAAAAATAAATAGATAGATAGATACACATATCGATAACCCAATAGATTGACCTATAGATTAATAGATATAGACAGATCATATATGATAGATAAATAGAACGACACATAGTCCAATAGATAGACACATATATAAGCACATATATCGGACATATTGAAAGATATATAGATAGATAGACCCATAGATAGATAGATAGATTAATAGATATATATAGATAGTAGATATAGATAGATAGAAGATAGAAGACATAATAGATATATAGATAGATAGATAGACAGATAAATAGATAGATAGTTAGACAGACAAGTAGATCGATAGATAGACAGAAGATCGATCGATAGATAGACAGATTGATTGATGATTGATATATAGATAGATAGAAAGATAGACAAATAGACAGACTAAAAGACTGATAGAAAGAAAGAAAGATAGATAGACAGATAACATATAAAGACAGATATATAGACAGACTAATAGATATATAGCAATTTAGAAAGATAGATAGTTAGCTAGAACAAATAGGTAATATCTTGATAGATTGATGATAAACAAATAGGTGACATATAGATAGATAAATAGATAGATTGATAGAGAGACACTACAAAAATGTCTGTTTATCTACAAAAATTTATCTATAAAAATAATCCTAGCTAATTTGTGAGGGATTAGCTAGGGTATAACAAGAGATGTATGATTTAGATTAAATGAAAAATTTGCGATAGATTTGTGACTGATTAGAGATGCATATTTTAATGGAAACTTGTCCCTCGTTAATAATGTCAAAATTTTGGTGCAAAGATTTGCACCAAATTAACAACAACTCTAGAGATGGATTTTTTCTAGCTAATTAGCTTTTTAGATAAAATCTCTCGCTAATAGTTATCTAGAAATTTTTTTTATAATTATATATTAATAGTAAGTGATTAGTCATTATATAATTATCACAAAATATATCAATTTAGCTAGGCATTCTCCCTAGCTATTTAGCTCGGGATTAATTTTTCTCTTAATCATACTGATTATTTGTTTTAATATTTTTTAAAATTTTATATATGTAAGGTCTGTCATGGTCTTTGGATAAGGAATCTTTGAAGACACCTTCTCTTATATAATTATAAAAATAAGAATTATAATAAATAATTAAAAAAATATCTAAATACGAATAAAAATTTATATTAATAAAGACTAGATAAATATTCTTTTTAGAAATTTTAAAAATATACAAACATTATTAAATATTAATTATGATATATATTTTATACTTATTAATATATACATTAAATAATTAATTCTATAATTATAAATATTTTTTAAATTTGTGCAGTAAAAATGAACATACATAAATAATTTGTAAATAAAAAACTAAAAATATTTGTATGATAAAAAATATTACAAAAAATGTGAATAATGAATAAACAAATAAATAATTATTTTATGATTAATATCTTTAAAAAATATATATTTCAAAAAATTTGAATTATTTGAATTTTTAAAAAAATTCATATTTTTCACAAAATTGAAATAAAATATATTGGTATATAGTATAAATGAATAGATATTTATTACATCTTAGAGGTGTCAAAAGGGCTGGTCTGGCCTTTCCCATTTTTTATGGCCCCTCTGGGCTAGCTTGATGTTCCTGTAATGGCATGCTTGAAAAGGTGGTTCGGGCCAGACACTACCTATGGCTTGGAATCTGCCCAAGTTGAATGGTTTCGACCAGGTGGTCATGTTGGACGGGTCGATTTGACTTAGGGCGGGTCTTTTTAAAAAAAATTAAGATTTCAAGGGGCGTGTCGCCACATCAACCAATCGCCCATTGGGCATGTAAGTCATTGCCCATTATGCTCACCACATTGTCCCCCCTGCCATGCCCAGGATCCAGTCACCCATGCCATGCTTGGCATGACACATGGGCCAAAATCCCTAGGCATGCCGACATGATTCATGTAGAGGGTCAAACCCAGCATGGGCCCGGGCAGACATTGCAGGGTGCCATGTCGGGCAGGCATGAGTGAATTGTGTTAGACTTGGGCCATGCCTGGCAACCTGGCCCATTGACACCTATAGATTATCCAAAACTTTTGATGATTTATAAAAAAAATTTCTCGAGGTGCTTATAAAATAATACTCACAGATTTTATGGTTTCTAAAGAGTTTTTGAAAAATATTACAAATGATATTTTTTGTATAAAAAACTTAAAATTATTATTAGTCCTATAAAGACTTTTAAGAGCACTACCAATTTGACCCTACATTGATTTGAATTCAAGTTTTTTTTGCACTGCTGAAATTTATAATAGTTAAACCTTTGAGTAAAATATTTAATATTAGCTTTTTATATTTCGTTCTTATTAAAATAATAAATATATCTTTTTTTATAATCTTCTCACTTTATGTTATTTAAGGATTTTATAAATTATAAATTATATCAAATAATATGAATTTTTATGTCTAAAAGTTTATTTCATATTATATTCATAAAAATCTATTAAATTCTTAAAAATGTATAACCATATATATATATATATATATGTTTATTTATGAAATACTTTTTTATAATTTCATAATATTTTTTATTTATAAAATAATATTATAGATTTATCCATAAATTATTAAAAATATGAAATATAATACATTTTGTAGGGTTATATATTTATACAATTTAATTAAGGTTATATGAAATAATATGTTTTTTTAAAATAAAATATATGAAAATTTAGCAACAACTTTAGGGACGGATTTTCCTTAGTAATTCGTAGCTAAATTTAATTTTTTTTTTACAAACCTAAATATGAAGAGTTACTGTTGGTTGTGATTTCAAAAACTCGATGTCATTTAGAAATCCGATGTGATTTCATAAAAACACAACATACAGTGTAGAATAGTCAAGACCTAAACCTGAACACCAACATCCTATCCTTGGCTGCAGGATCTATAGCTTTTCCAAATCATCTCCAACATTCACTTCTCCACTCATGCATCTGTATATCAGGCCTTTATTTATAACCATGAATTCATGATTAATCGCACATGATTTTTCATCCAAATGGAACCCTCTTCATAATCTCTATAACTTCATCTCATTGAACCATCTTCGCTTTGGTAAGCATGAACACCGACTTATAGGAGCACCACAAACAAGGACTCATGTAAAATATTGATGATGAAGAAGGTATTGGTCTTCATTTTTTTTATCAATTTTTAGGGTTTTAATGAAAAAAATTTGCAATTCCATATCATATCATGTTATTGATTATTTCAGTCTCACACATGTTCATGTTTTTATCAGCATCTCTATCTCTTGTATCATTCTTTGATCCATTTCACTTGAATTAATCAAGTTGTAGAGCATGCTAGCATATCTTACTATAGCATCAAACTATAAAATATTGACATTTCTGAGCATAGTCACATTATTATCGTTGGATATAGCTATATTAGGTTAGTTTATGATCAAGCTCTAGACCTCTTTAAGCTAATCCATATATTTTAATTCATGTAGGTACTAGCTCAAGCAATTCAATTTCATCCAAAGGTTCTTGAAGTTTGGATTTATGCTGCAACTTGGAAATTTAATCATAACTTAATTGCTACAACTGATAGGATTCTTATGCACAATGGTTTAAGAATCTGCTCAAATTCAGATCTATGGGTTGAGTATATTTGTATGGAACTTACATACCTCAACAAGTTGATGGTAAGGAATCAATATCTTGGGTTAACTTTATATTTTCATTATTATTTTTGATACAGTGTTCTCCTATAAATATTTACATCACTACGATGAGATTTCGTCTCAATGTTTTATTGAAGGTAAAACTCAGTTGAACCAGCAAATATGGTAGAGTGAAATATTGTATGATTTATTTTGGATAAGCATTACATTCATATTCTTTGTTACTGTGTTACTGTTTTTACTTTGATAGGTGGTGGGGGACCAATAATGGGTGACTTGTGGACTCTAAGAGGCTTAATTATGAACATGAAATGCTGTTTCTATTTGGCGAACAATGTATTTACATTTCAATGTGTTCCAAAGTTTTTTATTTATCATCAACTCATCTATTTCTTTCATTTTTTGATGATACATTACTTTCTTCAATGGGGCATTTCCATATAAATTTTGAAAGGAGATTATCAAGTAGCTAATATGCTTCTTAAATTAATGAGTTTTTGGCGCATAATTCCATTTCTAAAAAATTGTTGGCAATGGATGCTAGATGTTAGAGAGAACCATTCATGATGATTTTCTTCACTAACAGACTAACTTATGAAAAAATGATTCATTTGTGGTTCCATACTAACATTGATGGACCCATGGTTCTAGCTATGCTCAAAACCTCAATATTCAAATTCGGAATATAAATGGTTTATATGTGGATTCCATGGGTGTGTTTCATATGGAACTTCATAAAGAATATCTGAAAATAAAAGAAACATATCATGAATGCACAAAAGGTGCTGACATATATCTGAAAAACATCATAAATTATAAAACTGTGTTGTGGAGACATGCTACAGATTTTTTTGGACTTTGCAGAAATTTATAAGTTTAAAAAGGATGTTGGACCTTCTTCTATGTATGTCTTGGAAATTCTGAAATCACCCAATGCTTCAAGATATCTGTTGGGATTTAAATGATATAATTTTATATGTAACTTTTGAAACACATATGCAAATTATAATCATTATGAGATTTAAATGATCCAATATTTAAGAAACTAACAATATTTCTCAATTATTATATAATTTATCATTTTTTTATAATTATTTAATGTTTTATATGAGTGCTTTTAAGTATGTAAGGTATCATAATCATTTTCATATTTTTATATAGAGGATTACAAAACATATTTGTAGTGAGAATTATGTGTGTATATTGTAAGCTATAATTTTTTATGTGTATTTATTCTTTGACTTAAATGTATGATTATATAAATTCTAATTATTGGATTTTATAAGAATTTTAAAGTTAAAAGTATCTAAGTGAGAATAATACTAAGATGTGTGATCTCTACTAAAATTCACTGAATTATCGACCAATTATTTGATAAGTAATTAGTTGTTTTTGGTTAGTAAACCTATTACTAACGATTTACCGATTGAGTTTCATAATCGTTATGCTGAGACATATTTGGTCTGCATGGTGAGATGTCGGGTACCTGGGATGCCCTGTATACTGCTGCTAGTCCTAATGTGGTTGCTGCAGGTGCTGCTGTAGGTGATGGAGTAGATGTTGTAGCTAGAGCATTACGGTGAATAATCCGAGGTAGATCATCAGGATTGAATTGCAGTCCTCCATCTTGAAACTTCTTTGTAAGCCAGTCAAAATGCAGACACAACTCATCCCTATCATCCACAAGTGTGTGATGATATGCCACTATCGTCCCCGGCCCACTATGAGCCAAGATTGCTACTATGTTTATCAAACCTCTTCCTATAATCAAGATCTTCCCATCTTCTACGCCACTCCTTGAAAACATGATCTGGGATACTCAAATCTTATTCTTTTTTTTTCAACCATTTATCTTTTACCTTGTACATGGTGTCTTTATACCGACTGGTAGTATGTTTGTAGAACACACTTTTAATCGCTTCCTTTGGCTGTGTCCACCTATAAACTTTTTGCAATTATAATTAAAAGATTTTTAATTAGTCAACAAAAGAAAAAATAAAATATGTAAAAAATGTTAGGTAGTAATATGTACCTTAAATTCTCTCCAAATTATTAATTGGTCTCTATGTGTGAGTGACTTCCAATTATGTCCATAAGGTTTAAAGGACTTCCTGAAAATTGTCTTCAAAACTCTAGAAATGGAAACATACACTCTAACTTTGTCCTGTAACCTAAAATTAAATAGCATGTTAGAAATAAATTAAGAAATTAATAAATCATTAGTTAAGTTTTATATCTTACGGATTATCAATTGCAGGATCAAACTAAGCTATGGGGAGAGTCTCGTTTGTAGGGTGCTCTGATGAAGACTCTCCAACATCTCCATCCTTTACCTCCTCTCCCTCCCGCGTCTCTTGATTATTCATCAAATATCAGGACCATTCTGTGGATTAGTCTGCTGATGCTACTACTGCGGTACATTCACAACCTTCTCTGTCTACTGTAGCATCTCATCCATGCATGACCTTTTACCAGGTTCGTGCATACCTAATGCCTTGCTACATATACCAGAACCGGTATGACCTTGCAATGTGCTGCCTCTACCTCATCCACATGCCATATCTATTAAAAATAATAAACAACAAATTATTGATTAGTAAGCTTCAAGTAAAATACATAAGGTAATTAACACAAATAAAAATGATTAATGATTAAAATAACATAAAACTCACTATCTACTCATTCTCATCAGAATCATCCAAATCTAGTTCATCTCCCTCTTCAAATGTAGTAACATCATTTTCAAACTTCTCTTCATCACTCATTTCTTTCTCATTATCAATTAAATATTCATCAACATCTAAATTCCCACTTATATCCATCTCAGAAGATGTGACTAAAAGGAAGTCTTCATCGCCCACCATAGCTTCGATTATAACATCATTGTAATCATTTTGAAAAGATAGTTCTATGATATTAGTTATTGGTGATGCGAGGATGTCAATTTGAATCATTGCTTTTATCTTGCACACAGCTTTCCAATCCTTTCTAGGATGGGTCCGACCCATATATTCACAATAATAAACCTGTGATGCTTGTACTACTAATACAAAAGGTTCATACATATTGAATCATTTTTTATTGTGCACATCAACAAGTTAATATCGAGGATGGACAACACTACTAACATGTGATGTTGGATCAAAACATTCACATTTGAATAATACAGTTAATTTAATCGGGAGGGCTTCAAATTCTAACTCGATCACTTTGACCAAAGTCTCGTAATAGTCATATTCAATTTCATTGTATACGGATCCTTTAATGCATACCCTCGTATTGTCTGTTGCTTGATAACTACTATATAATTTAGTGTGAAATTTAAAACCATTCACACAGTAAACATTATAAGTTCTAACCTCTCTTAGAGGACCTCGTGCTATACTTCGAAGATAATGATTGGAAATTTTATTTTCATGATTATGAACCTGCAATCGAAAATCAGTTGATTGTTGAGATTACAATTATAAATTTTTATTAGAACAAAATAATTATCTTGTGATTTTTATTTTAAGTAAACATATGTATTTTTCAAACAATGATGGAAATTCTTGTTTCGTCACTGTATTGATAGCTTCTTCATTCAGTTTGGAAACTATTTATGTTTATCTATAACAAATTGACAAAAAAAAGAATTTAGAAATAATTGATACATTGATAAGAAATAATAAATTAAAATGGTAAATAGATCTCATTTGACTTTTAGGTAATACTTACTTTTTGAATGATTGAACCTTTGGACAATGCATTAGGACATATAGAAGTGCTGTAGTATATTATTGTCTGCTAGATACCATTTTACTTAAGCACCAATTTCTTTACCCAAGGCTTGAAAATTTCAAACATATCATTATCCACAATGTCAATAAGATAAACCTAATTCTGCTTTTCCTTAAGTGGAAGAGTTGGATCTCCTTCTTTGAAATATAATGATGCTAATTTGGCAGCCTCATCCATAATTTAACCTATTGATATAGAATCATCAACCTAGCCCTATTCATTTTGTATGTTTTATTTTCCTCAAGTATCGATAAAAAGATTATTGAATATTACAAGTCATTTGTGTGTGTGTGTGCAGGAAAAGAATTGGTTGAGTGAATTAATATTATCTTTTTGGAGGATACATCTAATGATAATGGATAGGACCAATAATCCTAGCTTCATAAGCCAAGTACACTGGAAGATGTTCCATTGAGTCAAAAAACTAAGACGGAAGATCTTCTCAAGATTTCATAAGATAATAGAAATTTATTCATCCAGATTCCTAAATTCCTCATCAGTCAAAGAAGAAGAAGTTAATTGCTTGAAGAATAAATAAATCTCAGTTATCGGCTCCCATATTCTATTAGGCAGGAATTCTCGAAGAGCAATTGGTAACAACCTTTGCATGAATACATGACAATCATAATTCTTCATGCCAAATATCTTAAGTTTGTTCACATCTATCCACTCCAACACATCCTTCTTCTATGATTTATTCACAACAAATAACACATCAGGGTATTTAATGGTGACAAGATTTTTTACAAATTGAGCACGATGACAATATTTATTCAACTCATCTCTTGACTTGTACGTGTCCTTAATTTTCCCTGGAATGTTAAATACTATATTGAAAATATTGTCAAACACATTCTTCTCAATATGCATAACATCAAGATTGTGCCTGAGCAAGTGTTCATGCAAGTAGGAAAAATCCTAGAAAATACTTCTCTTATTCCACCCACAAATCTTAGATATAGTTGCATTCACAACCTCAGCATCAATATCTATCACTTTTCTCAACCCTATGTTGTTCAAATCCTACAGAATTTCATATCTAGATCTAACCCTCGTGAATTATTTAGTAAACTTTCTATTCTTAATGAAGTTTTTGGTGTTATGTCGAAATGGATGATTAATGGGAAAAAACGTCTGATAGTTGTATAACCATGACTATTTTCCACTCTTAATTAATATAAAAGCATCAGAATCTTCTATAGAATGGGGACATGCTAACATACCAGTTGTACTCCACCCAGACATCATATAATATGCTAAAAAGTGATTTATGATCCATATGAGGGCAGCGTGCATCTGATAATTTTTTCATTTGGAAATATCATAAGTTTGAACCCCAACACCCCAAAGACTTTTCAAATCCGTTATCAATGGATGCAGGAAAATATCTATCTTCCCCTTTGGATTCATTGGCCGTGACACTAACATAGTAAGAAACATAAATTCTTTCTTCAAACATAAGTCTGGAGTCAAGTTATACAACATTACCACCACAAGCCACAATGAATATTACTATCCAGATTGACCAAACGACTAAAAACCATTAGCCAAACCTAGCCTAACATTTCAAATATTAGAATAAAAATCTGGAAAACACCCATCAAAATGATTCCAAGTAGGGGCATCAGAAGGGTGACACATCTTACCATCCCCCATATGATGCTCTGAATGCCACATCATTTCATTAGATATTGTGATTGATGCATACAATCTCTGCAACCTAGGTGTTATTGAAAAATCGTGCATCTTCTTATATGGCACCTTCAACTTCCGTATATACAATCTATTTCCAGAACTCCTAACCTTTTGCTTGTACCGAGCATGACCACATATTTTATAACTTTTAAGGTCATTGTCATCACCCTCGTTTATCATACAGTTGTTCACACAATAATGAATGACCTGTACGGGTAATCTTAAGCCTCTAACTAACTTCTTCATGCTGTAGAAATCCAATGGCAATAGATCATCTTCTAGAAATAATTCTTGAATAAAATTAGACAAATTATCAAACCATGCCTGCGGACACATGTGTTTGCACTTTATTTCTAACATCCTCACGACCACAGATAGTTGAGTATGCTTAGAATTTCTCTCATAACAGGTTTGTCTCCAGCTTGAATCATATCATACAAATTCCTTGCCTTGGTATTGGGTTCCTCATTCAGGGTGAATTCATGACCCACAACATCACAAACTATTTTATAGAATGTAGTGTGATTCATATTATGCGAGACCATCTTATTAGTTTCACTTACTAACACCCGTACTAAACTCGAATACCTTTGTTGGACTTGCTTCTTACCATGGTATATCCAAACATAGTAATCAACAACAAAACCATTTCTATACAAATGCATCTTCGCAGTCTCAACATTCTAAAAGCAAATTCAACAAATACATACACCTTTGTTAGACTAATCTGATATTTAACTAAAGTTCAAGGATACCTTATATAAGTACCACCATTCATACACTCAGGATGTCTAAGTGCAATAAATTCATCAACTTTATCCCCCCATTCATTAGAGAACATTCCATTGATTATTCGACCATTGTACATCCATTCACGATCGTCTTCCATAACTAGTCACAAAAAAAATTAATTTAGTAAACAAACTCGATTGTCTCTAATTAATTTTATGTTCATTGAAAATTTATTTTGGTTCCGATAATGTTTTTTTTGCCCGTGATATGCAACCTACTATACATCCACCTCCACCTCCACCCGTCCAATAGTTATTTTCACTTCAATAGGTTTTGTCCTAATCCATAATGGAGCATTAATACTAAATAGCTAGAAATTCGGTAAAAACATAAAAAAAGGCATCAAACACATTAACCATGGCTGCAAACATCTTCTTTGTTTGTTCAAAATTACGGTGTACCTAGAAACACGAGGCACAAAAAATTTGCTTTTAAATTTTATAGGATGAATGTTTAATACATACATACATACAAACATACATGAATACATACATACATTGATACATACATACATGGATACATACACAAATATATGACCTTTTTCTCTTTTAAAAGATGCAAATTATAATAAAAAAATAAAATCTTTTTTTATAACTTATTAATATTAACACATTATGCCTAATCTGAATACCAAACAAAGTTTTTCAATCAATTAAAAATTATTTTACCATCCATTGTATCTTAACACATAATGAGAAGTAGCTTAGAAGATTATGAAATTTGCTTATAAAATGTTTAATTACATCATAAAAGACTACTAGACCTTATACTTGTCTTGTATTGAGCTGTTGGGCTTTCTCTCGAGGCTTTAACACATTGTATGGGTTGGTATCATCAAAAGGTGGAGGAGGTTTCAGAATCAACCATACCTCATTACACCTAACTCTTATGAAAAATAAATGCCAATAAGATGAAAATAATTTAAAACAAAAATAAATAGCAAGCATGCAATAGAATATGTAAAAGCAGCTCCTATGATTCATCAACCACTTAAACAGTTATTTATGAGTAATGTCAAACATAAAGACATACAAATGGCCATGTTGTGCCAGAATGGTCCATTATAGTGTGACATATATGCATAGTTATATGTTATTATACATATAGTATATATAGTTATAAATCAATATATATAGTTAAACATATAGTTACAAATATATAGTTATAAGTAATTATAAGTAATTATAAATCATTATATAGTTACAAATATATAGTTACAAATATATAGTTATACATATAGTATATATAGTTACATATAGTTACCGATAAATCATTATATGTTATTATACATATAGTATATATATTTATAAATCATTACACACACACACACACACACAAGTAATTATAAGTAATTATACATAAATGTATACAAAATTATAAACAAATTTATAGATTTACATATATGTATAAATAGTTACAAATATAGTTATATTTAATTATATAGACTTTTATATAGTTATACAAATATATATATATATATATATATATATATATATATATATATATATAGTTATACACATATAGTTAAACATAATGTTGGATGTTCTTATACATGTAATTTTAAATATAGTTACATGTGATTATACATATAGTTACACATATAGTTAAATGTATATTTATACATGTAGGTTTATATATTTGTTCATTTAATTTTATATATTTATACATATAGTTATGTATAGGTTTATATATAGTAGAATACTTTTTTATATATTAATATATACAAATATATATTAAATATAAGTTGTAAAGTATATATTTAAATATTATTATGTATAAAGCCTTTATAGTTATACATATAGTAAGATACAATTATTTATAGTTATATATTATTATTCATATAATATATATAGTTATAAATAGTTATAAATAGTTATAAATAATTAAAAAAATAGTTATATATAGATATATTAATACACGTAGTGATAAGTAGTTATACAAAAATGTATACAAAATTATAAAATAATATGTAGATTTACATTTATGTATACATAGTTATAAATATAGTTATATTTAATTATATAGAGTTTCATATAGTTATACAAATATAAATAAATAGTTATACACATTTAGTTAAACATGATGTTGTATGTTGTTATACAATAATTATAAATATAGTTACATGTGGTTATACATATTGTTACACATTTAGTTATACTTATATATATACATATAGGTATAAATATGATTTCATTTAATTTTATATGTTTATACATAAAGTTATAGTAAATTACTTTTTTATATGATAATATATACAAATTTATATTAAATATAAGCTATAAATTTAATATTTAAATATAAGTATGCATCAAACTTTTATATTTATACATATAGTAAGATACAATTATTTATAGTTATATATTATTATACCTATAATATATATAATTATAAATAGTTAAATATAATTTAACATATAGTTATACATAGATAAATTCATAAAAGTAGGTATAAGTAGTTACACATAAATATATACA
Source organism: Sapria himalayana (assembly GCA_029783825.1). Classification (NCBI taxonomy): domain Eukaryota; kingdom Viridiplantae; phylum Streptophyta; class Magnoliopsida; order Malpighiales; family Rafflesiaceae; genus Sapria; species Sapria himalayana. The sequence goes on from JAREIK010001799.1 coordinate 34,511, forward strand.
ACGTTATAAACAAATATTTTGATTTAATTATATGAATACATATATGTATATATAGTTACAAATATTAGTATATTTAATTATATAAAGTGTTACATAGTTATACAAATATTTATATATAGTTATACACATATAGTTATAAATATATATGTAATTAAAGATATAATTATATATAACATTTATATAGTTATACATTTAGTAAAATACAATTATATATAGTTATATATTAGTATACATATAATATATCTTTTTAGAAATATAGTTATATAAAATTATACATATAGTTATACTTTATTATATAGTTAAAAATTAGTTATGTATAGTTATAAATATAATAATAAAAATAGTTTACTTAATTATAAATATAATTATAAATACTTATATATATAATGTCATATAATTATATAATTAAACAAATGTTTATATATAAGATTTGTGATTAAAATATTTTTATAAATGTTACTTAAATATAATTATATATATGTAACACTTTTATAAATAATATATAGTATCTGTATCACATTTATATAAACTTTATAAATATTCTATATTGATATAAAAATTAATATGTAATATAAAAATTTAGAAAATTGTATAATCATTTAATGTTCCATAATTGTTATATAAAAAAATTTATAACTGGATTGTTTTAAGTAAATGTTGTATAGATATTTACAAACATTAATACATATGTATAAATATTTATATTTAACATTATATGTTAATATATACATATAAGTGTTTATAAATAATGTAATTCATTTATATAAATTAAAGTATAGATATTTATATATAATGTCAAACGATTATATAATTTTATAAAACTTTATATATATTGTTACATGTTTATAATTTATTCAGAGATAACAAAAATATAACCCATTAATATTATGTTTAATTTTTCTTTAGTTACAGGAGCAGAAAATATCATGAATTATATATTTTCTTCGGCGAGAGAAGGATAGAACAAAATGCAACTATATTGTAGTTGAAATCAATAAAACCCTAAAAATTTAAATAGTAGAAGAATAAAGATTATAATGACAATTTATAGTTTCATTAATAGAGTAGAATCAAAATCATATAGGTTAAATAAAAATAGAAGCAAAGAGAAAGAAAATAGGGGGAGAATTAAAAAAAGCTAATACTTGATTATTCTGAAAAAATGAAAATTTGATAGTACTAATAAAATTCAAAGAGATGGAGATATGTATATAACATTCTGAAGGAGAAGAACAATGAAAAACTTAGATGGATTCAAAAGAAATGATATAATTTCTCGGTTTCTCTGTTATAGTCACATATTGCTTCTGCTTCGAAAAATGAAAGAGGGGAAGTTTGCTAATTGTTAATGCCTTAGCAATTTTTTTTTAATCAAAAAATTTAACCTAGAAACTACCGACCAAAATTTTTTTCGGTAGTTTGGTCGGTAATTAAGAAGTTATAGATATTTTGGAAAGCTACTTTACCGACCATTTTTCATGGCAATATATTTTTTGTCTTTAAATGGTCAGTAATTTATCGATAATTTTTATTCGCTAATTCCCAACTAATTTAGAGATCAATTTCCAACCAAATATATTTGATCGGTAAATATGGTCAATAAATATGGTCAGTCTTTGGTAGGAAATATAGTTGAAAATATTTTTTTTGGACCCCCTTTTTTGTCTCTAAATAGTCGTGATTTGGTCAGTAATTACTGCTCTATTTTTTAGGTCGGTTGTTTAGTCGATAATTAAGTAGTTATAAATATTTTGGAAAGTCACTTTACCGACCATTTTTCATTGTAATATATCTTTGATCGTTAGATGATCAGTAATTTATCGGTAATTTTTATTCGCTAATTCCCTACTAATTTACAGACTAATTTCTAATCAAAAATATTTGGTCAATAAATATGATTGATCTTTGGTCGGAAATATGGTTGGAAATAGTTTTTTTTTTCCGAAACCCCTTTTTGGTCTCTAAAAGATCATGATTTGGTCGGTAACTACCGTCCTATCTTTTTGGTCGATAGTTTGGTCGGTATTCGTGTTATTTTTAGTAGTGGATAACTTAGGAAATCTTTGTGTTGAATATATATATTAGAATAATACTGAGATGTGTGATATTTTTAAAGTCTTGGTGCGATGATAAGTAACTTGATCCAAGTAAGCTAAGTCTCGTATTTGAGACTTATCAGATATAGTTGTTAGAGAACTAGCTTAGATTTCCTTTCAATTTACCAAAATAATATTTGTAGAGAATTTTATATAAAGTGCTAAAGGGAAGACCACAAGTGGATCTACTCCTCCTCGAGGTATTGATGATAATTTTTCAAAGCCTACTGGTTTAGATGAAATTTAATCTAGTGTGTCTTATTGGACTGTCAGAGGTTCCACTTACAAGCCATATTTTGACATTGACACTTTTATAAAATGAGATGTAGAAATTATAAAATTAACTTGATCACAAACTAAAATAACATAAATCAAATTTCAGTAACTCTTATATACATATTAACTCATTAAAACCCCTTATATAGGAGGCAAGTTCATTTGGGTGACCCACATGAGTTGGGTGCTCCCATCAAGAAGGAAAATAAAAGTAAAAACCCCCAAATTTTAAATAAGTAACTCCAATAACAAATTTCAATATCCTTGTTATCATGGTGTGTGAAAGTTAAAAATATCAAAAGGTAAATTAATTAAGTTAATTTGAACTAGAATCAAAGAATATTCACTTGTAACATAATAAACTAATAAAAATTTAAAACAATAATTGTGTTGTCGATAATAAGAGCATCCTATGATGTTCTCAAATAATTTTTGGGTGTTCAAGAGAAGATCCTAAAGAGCTAGAAGTGCATTATAGTTAGATTATAGGCAATGATGTCGGCTCATGAAGGAAGGTTGGCGCATATAAGGGGTTTACATGGAGAAATATCTAAATAGGCAAAGGTGACCCAAGAAATTTGAAACTCTAGGATGAGAAGATAATCCTGGGTTAGAGGAAACATCAACATTATTCACCAAAGCAGAACTTGAACTTGCCATTATACATGGAACATCTTTAAGTTGTATTGACAAATCCCTATCATGGAATTCATCATCTTTACCATACCAAATATTACTAGAGAAAATTGTATATTTATTGTTTGTTGTATTTAGTTTGTTTTGATAAACTTATTTGTATAACAAAAAATATTTTTTATTTATATATTGTTAGTACAGAAAATAAAATATTGAAAGGTTGGGAATGCAGCAATAGCACACCAACGGGGGTTGCTACTCGGTCAGTGGGCTTAAAAACATTTTGGAGCATAACTCGATCCACCCAAGTGATTCGACCCGCACCATTATTGATATTGAGAAATTATTTAATATAAATTGATTTTTTATTTCTATTTTTTGCTACTCCCAATTTACTGCTGAACTATACATTTTTGTCTTCTCTCTCTGTATGATTTTTTTTCTTCGCAATTGCTGCATCTGTAAGACATTATTTTGGTTATACTTTGTAAAGACATAAGTATTTTTCTAGTGGATATAGCTAGTCATGCTGAAAGACTAGTGAACCATATTATTTTATGTGTTTCTGAATTGTGGTTTGTGGATATATCATTTGTCAATTAAAAGAAATCTACTTAGTAATGATTAAAGAATTATACTAAGAAAAATTTAACTTATTATATAATTTGGATTTTCTAGCATCATTAAGATTATTACAAAAACATATGTATTTAGATTAAATTGTTCTTTTTGATTTAGCATATTTAGTCTAAGATTGCCTTGACATATGAAATGAACCCTCACAAATAACAAATGTAGTTGATGGTGTACATTTATTGTATATTTTTAATATATTCATAATATAATAAGTTGAATTTCTTATTTTCTTTTAGAATAAGTGTCATTATAGTCTATATGGAGGAAGGAATTAGACCTGAGTGATACTTTATTATACCATTTATAAAATATTAAAACATTGAAATAATTATATTCTAAGTTTAGTATTGGTAGATAAGATTTATACAATCTACACATCATATGTGCATTCATTGAAATAGTAAAACAAGATGGTTGTTGTATATATATTTTATTCTTAAGATTATCAGAGAGAAATGTGTTTCTCATGTCTAGTTGATATACATATTTATTTGTGAGAAATTATAATAGAATGCAAAAATCTTATAATAACCATTTTGGAGTTGTATTTTAATATTTGAGAATTCAAAAAATTATGTCGATATGAATATATAAGAGAGAATCTATATTAATTAACTATATTAATGATATAAGTGATATTTATTCTGGTTACAGAAAGCTATTTAAAAATTTCTCATGATTCTCCTATTTCTAAAAGAATCAATTATGATATCTTTGTCTAATATTTTTAGATTTAGATTATCAAGTCTTTTAATCTTTTGGAAGACTCATACCTCGTGTTTTGGGACTATTAGATAATATCAAGTATGTATTTAAATATTGTATCTCATTATGAAAATTGTAGCACTATTTTTTTTATTTAAATGTTGAGATGATGTTTTTTTAATAATGTTAAATATATAATAGCAATTATGATGAATATTACATAAAAACATAAATAATATTGAATTTGTTATTTTTCAAAATAAAAATTGTCTACATAAAAAATAATTATTTTAATTTTGGGGAACCAAAATCTCTTTTCTGAAAGAATAAAATGATGTCGTAAAAACATTCTTGAAATTGATGGCAATACCACTAGCAAAAACACTTATTGACACTTGCAGAATTTGTGCCCCACCCAAACACTTTGCACAACTCTTACTTTGTCTTTATTCATGTTGTGACATCATGTAAGCTTGATGTCATAACTCATAGGAACCCATTAGGGCTTTGCGTGCATTGGGGAGAGAGAACGAAAGAAAAGAGAGTGGAGAGAAAAATAAAACAAAAAAAAGATAATATTATTCTAGTAAAGAACTCATTTTATTTGAATTTGATTGCTCGTACTTCATTCACCATTAGTGTTGCAACATACAGACTTGTTTTTCTATTCCCTCATTCCTCATATAACTTGTAATTGTTGCTTGCTACTTTAAATGTAAACTACATAATTTGAATTACTCTATCCGTTGTTTTGTTTTTATTTTTTGTGTGGCTCCTTTGTTCTTGTTCACCCTTTATTAATAGGCGGTTAGCTGGTAATATCTTATTATCAAATTGCTGATCCCTATTTTAGACATGCCATGCCCCCTCTTCTCATTCAAAGTGATGCTGCATTTTTTGCTGGTAAGCTAGATATATGTGATTTCATTTAACTAGTATAAGCATATTTTTTAAAAGTAGTAGTTAGTAGTATGATTGCCCCCTTTTTTTTAATTTCACAGCTTAAAAGGAATAATAATAGTAAAATGTTGATTATTTTTATCCCATTGCAAATTTGATGTGTAAACAATTATAGAATGTTCATAAAATAAATAATTATTTTTTTTTAAGAATTATTTTTGTTCCCATTAATTGTTTTTTATTAAAGATTTACTTTTTGATAATTTGTCTGACTTCCATGGTCATTATATAATCATGGAATATTGAACCATCATGGGAGACAAAAAGGCTGATTCAACTCCATCACAATCAGAACCTTTGATACTACGGTCATCCTTCTTGAATAAAAGGCAAAGAACATAGACACTATGTATATGGAGGAAGTAAACAAAAACAATGGGTAAGAATGTTCCAACTATTTGATTAATTGCTTTTTATCCTTTTGAAAAAATGATTGTCTGCCACATCATTTCAGAACTGCCTAGATGGTCCATGCGCCATGGCACACAAAGTGCCAATGTCATCGATGATGTGCGATGCACATGTGCTGGCATGTGGCTTAGTGTTAGTGGGTGAATGGTCTAGTTGGCAGTGATGCCATGAGATGTAATGCCATTGATGCACGGCTATGGTGCGTACCTGTGTGGAACTGCACAGTGTGTGAGTGGTGTAGTGAACATGGATGTGTGGTTGATGTACTTAACGTGCACCATGTGTAAGTTTGATGTAGCTATAGTGTAGTGTGTGCAACATGTGGGTTGTGTTCATTGGGTTCTTTTTTTATATGTATCAAAGAAAATGATTTTCCATGTAGAATCAAGCGAGTAAAAACTATATAGTTGTTATGAAAGTGACCACTACTTTGGTGGTTCCATCACTATTAGACTACTATAGTAAATGTTTAAAATTAAGTGTGTAATGAAAAATAATATATTTAATTTATTTATATCTAGCACAATTTTTTTATTTTCTATTTTATCATAGGAACTTATGGAGGAACGTATGATAGCTGCTTCTCAACCAGTTGAGGGTTCTATGAATCTTTAGATAACTTTTTTGAAGGAAAAAATGTAGGAAATAAATAAAGTAAATGATGAGATGAAAGAAACCAAGAAAGTAATGAAATAGTAGAAGACCTATAAGGAGTCACTATTAACATCTTTACGAGACTGATAGCACATCTAGTTTCATTAGAGTACTCATGTAGGAGAGCCTAGCACAAATGTACCATCTAATGATGAGATGATGATTTAGTTTTAAAAGATTTTATATCTATGTTATTTTTTTTAACCATGTAACTTTTATATCATAATATTTTCTAAACTATTTTTGGTTTTTGTAAATAATAAAAAATGGTTTATAGTATATGTTTTTATTAAATTTAAAATAAATTTTTAAAAAAAAGTAATCAATTTTTTTACAAAAATAAATTATGAAAATAATTTTGGAAAATAATTTTGGAAATAAAAAGTAATCAATTTGAGTATATATTAAGTTAAAAAATATTAATTATTACTCTTAATTATGATCAAAATTTGTGGAAAACGTCTGGAAAATAATTCTCTCTGGCCTGTGTCTTTGCCAAGCGACGAAGCTGTTCCTCCGCTTACTGAGCTATGAAGGGTTGGAAGTTATTAATCAATGGTGGAAGAAGATGCAGAAGAGGAAGCTAAACGAGGAAGATGGAAACAAGAAGACAGTGACATCATTGGAAAATGATGCACAAGTACATTGGATCTGATGTTACATCAATGGTGACCCTTCCTGTATTTATTTTTGAGCCTATGTCAATGCTGCAGAAAATGGCCGAGTTGATGGAATATTCCTATCTGTTGGATCTTGCGGATGAGTGTGATGATCCTGGCCTGCGTTTAGTTTATGCTGCTTCTTTTTTTGTATCTGTTTACGTTGCTTATCAACGCACGTGGAAACCATTTAATCCAATACTTGGAGAAACTTTTGAAATGGTTAATCATGGTGGCATAACATTTATAGCAGAGCAGGTCAGCCATCACCCGCCCATTAGTGCTGCTTATGCTGAAAATCAGCATTTCACTCATGATATCACCTCAAAGGTGAAGACAAAATTTCTGGGGAACTCAATTAAGATATATCCTCTTGGAAGAACACGTGTGACCCTCAAAAAAGATGGAGTGGTTCTCGATTTGGTCCCTCCTCCTACAAAGGTTAACAATTTGATCTTTGGACGTACTTGGATTGATTCCCCTGGAGAGATGGTTCTTACAAACATGACTACTGGGGATAAAGCTATTCTACAGTTTCAGCAATGCAATTGGCGTGGAGCTGGTCGTTATGAGGTGGATGGATACGTGTACACTGCTGCCGAGGAACCAAAAATCATGATGACAGGGAAATGGAACGAATCCATGAGCTATCAACCTTGTGACATGGAAGGCGAACCATCTCCCGGCACAAAACTCAAGGAGGTTTGGAAGGTTGCCGATGTTCCCGAAAATGATAAGTTCCAGTACAACCATTTTGCACACAAGATAAACAGCTTTGACACAGCTCCTAGGAGGTTATTAGCTTCGGATTCTCGTCTCCGTCCCGATAGACTGGAACTTGAGAGAGGTGATCAGTTAGCTGCAGGTTCTGAAAAGTGCAGTGTTGAGGAGCGGCAAAGAGAGGAGAAGCGAACCAGAGAGGCAAATGGGGAAGAGTTCACCCCGCGATGGGTTAGGCAGACTGAAGAGATACACCCTACGCCTTGGGGCGACTTGGAAGTGTACCAATACAACGGCAAGTACACCCAACATCGCCTGTCGGTGGACGACAGCTCGGTGAGCGGAGAAGAAATGGACAACATCTCGATAAAATTTAATCCTTGGCAATATTATAGTTTGCGAGCCAATTAAGTCTCTCACTTGCCCTCCGTTATTGCTCGTCTTGTATTATATCGTTTCCCTTCATCATAAAACATTTAAAAAAAAAAAAATTGATTGATAGAAAGATAGATAGATATATAACAAATAAATATATAGAGAGAGAAAAATAGACACATATAGAGACAAATAAATGGATTAATAGAGAGATAGATAGATAGACAGATAGATAGTCTAATAGAAAGGCAAACAAATTGACATACAAATATATAGATAGATAATTAGACATATAGAAAGAAAGAATGATTGATTGATGATAAACTGGCCGATAAATAGATAGATTGATAAATAAACACATAGAGAGACCGGTAAAAAGACAAACATATAGAGAGACAGATAGATAGACAAATACATCGACACACATATAAACATACCGATATATTGATAGATTAATAAACAGATAGACAAACATATAAAAAGATACATAGATAGATAGATAGACAGATAGACAAATAGATTGATAGATAGACAAATAGATAGACAGATAGATCAATAGACAGATAGATATACATATAAATAGATATAAAAAATATAGATAAGTAGATACATAGATTTATAGATAGATAGATTGTTAGACAAATTGATAGATTTATTGAAAGATGGAATGATATACATATTGATAGATAAATTGAAATATAGATTGATAAAAAAATTGATAGAAAGATTAATAGACATATTAAAAGAAAGATAGATATATAGATAAATAGAGAGATAGATTGACAGAAAATTAACACCAAGATTGACAAATTGATAGAAAGATTTATAGACAGATTGGTAGGGTGATTAAAAGATAGATTGAAAGACGGATTGATAAATAAATAGATAGACAAATAATTATAAACATAGATAGACATATAGATTCATAGATATTTAGGTAGATAGATAGATATATAGTTAGAGAGATAAATAGACACTTATATAGATAGATCGTTAAATAGATAAATAGATAGATTGATAAAAGATAGAAATATAGAAAGATATAAAAAAATAAAGAAAGAAAGAAAGATAGATAGATAGATAGATGGATAGAAAGATAGATAAATAGACTGATAGATATATTGATAGATAGATAGATAGATATATAGATAGATAGATAGTTAGATATTAAGATTCATAGTGATAGACATATTGATAATTAGATTAATAGATAAATTGATATTTATATTGATAAATAGATTGATAGACAAAATTAAAAATAGATGAATATATAGATAGATTGATAGTTAGATAGTGAGATTTATAAACAATTTGATAGACATATTGATAATTATATTGATAGATAGATTGTTATATATATTGATAGACAAATTTATAGACAAATTTAAAAATAGATTGATAGATAGAAAGATAGATAGATTAACATATAGATAGACATATATATAGATAGATATATTGACAGGTAGATAGATAGATAGACATATAGATAGACAAATAAATAGATAGATATATAAATAGATAGACAGATATATCAAAAAATAGATAGGTATATAGAAAGATAGATATACAGATAAAGGGACACATTGATAAATAGATAGATAGATATAAAATTAGATAGATACATAGATAGATTGATAGATGATAGAAAGATTGATAGATAGACATATAGATAAATGGATATATAGATAGATTGATTGACATTTAGGTAGACAAATAAATAGATAGATAGATTGATAGTTAGATAGATAGACAGATATATAAATAGATAGAAAGACAGATATATAGACACAGATATTATACAAATAAAATATAGATAGATAGATATATACCAAAATATATATAAATAGCAATAAATAGATAGATAGATAGTTAGTTAGTTAGATAGACAGATAGACTAATAGATAGATCAACATTTAGATTGGCAGATATATAGAAAGGTAGATGGATAAATAGATAGATATATAAATAGATAGACTAAGAGATAGATAGACATAAATAAAAAGAAAGAAAGAAAGATAGATAATTAGATAGAAAGAGAGAAAGATAGATAGAAAGTCAGGTATATTGAGAAATAGATAGATAGATAGGCTTATTGATATATAGATAGATAGACACAAAGAAAGGCATATAGATAGATAGATAGATAGACATATAGACTGACAAATATATAGATAAATAAATAGACAGATAAATAGACACATATATACACAAATAAATATAGTGATAAACAAGAAATAGGTAGATAGATATATAGATAGATGGATAGATAGAATGATATAAATATAAATAGACATATAGATATATAGATAGATAGACAAATAGATAGAAAGTAAGATAGATAGATATATAGATAGATAGATAAACATATGCATAAAGAGATAGATAGACAAATATATATACAGATAGAAGAATAGATAGATACTTTGAAAGATAGATTAATATAAATTTATAGATAGATTAATAGATAGATTAATAGATAGATTCATAGACAGACACATAGATAGATAGATAGATAGATAGATAAATATATAGATAGAAAGACAGATAGATAGATAGATAGAGAGATAGATAGGTAGGTAGGTAGGTAGACAGATAGATTGACTAATAACTTGATAGATAGATAGATAGATATATAAATTGATAGTTAGATAAACAGATAGTTAGACATATAGATAGTAAAATAGATAGACAGATAGATAGAAAGATAGATAAAAAGATAGATAATCAAATAGATTTCCAGATAGATAGACAACTAGATATATAGTCAAATAAACACACATATAGACAAACAGATAGTCAGTTAGTCAGTCATTCCGGCAGATAGACAATCAGGCAGGCAGATAGATAGAGAAATAGTTATGCATATTGATAAACCAATAGTTAGATAGATAGGTCGAAAAAAAGATAGACAGATAAAAAGATAGAACGATAGATAGACAAAAAGAAAGATTGATTTAAAGATAGATAATTAGATAGATAAAATGATAGATTTATATTTAGATAGATGGATAGACAGAAAGAGAAATAGATATTTAGACAGACAGACAGATTGATAGATAGATATATAGATAGATAGAAATATATATATAACATAGATAGATAGACAGATAGATAGACAAATAAATAGATATATAGATAGATATACAAATAGATATATAGATAGATAGACAGCTAAATAGATAGATAGATAGAAATATACATATAAAGATTTATCAATAGATAGATAAATAGTAAAATAGATTGACGTATATATAGACATATACATAGATGGAAAGATAGACAAATATATAGATAGATAACTAGAAAAATAGATACACTTTGAAAGTTATATATAGAGACAAATGGATAGTGAGATATATAGATAGTCAAAATGGTATACATATATATAGACAAATTGATATATAAATAGATAGATAGAAAGACAGATAGACTGACATATAGATATATAAACACTTAGAAAGATAGATAAATAGATTGATAGAAAAAAGATAGATAGATAATTAGATAGATAGAAAGATAGATAGATAGATAGACAGAAAGATAGAAAAAAAAGATAGATTATTAGATAGATACATAGAGAGATAAATAGATAGATACATAGGCATATAAATAGACAGATAGATCCTCAGATAAATAGGTAGATCGACAGATAGATAGACAGATTGATATATAGAAACATAGATAGATATATAGACAGATAGATAGATAGATAGATAAATAGATAGAAATTTAGATTATAGATAGATTGACATATAGATAGCAGATAGATAATTGATAGATATATAGATCGATAAACAAATAGATAGATAAACAAATAGTTAGACAGACACATAGAAAGACACATAATAAGATATATAAATAAATTATAAGACAAATAGAATGACAAAAAGAATGACAAATAGATTAAAACACAATACATATACAGATAGATAGAAAGATATACGAACAAATAGATAGATATATAGACAGATAGACAGATAATTTGATAGATAAATAAATATATATAAGACAATTAGTTAGACAAATAGATAGACAGATTGATATATAGATATAAAGATAGATAGACAGATAGATATACTGATCGATAGACATATAGAAAAATAGATAGACTAATACATGGATAGACACATAGATACATAGATAAATAAGTATATTGATAGACAGACATATAGATAGATAGATTTATAGATAGATAGATAGTTAGACAAATAGATATACAGGTTGATAGACAATTATATAGATAAATAGATTTAATAATATATTTACAAATAGATAGTCAAATACAAAGACACGCATAGAGAAAGATAGATAGAAAGATATATCGACAGATTGATTAAAAAATAAATAGACCGATAGATAATTAGATTTCTAGAAAGATAGATAGTTAGACAGAATGATAGAAATATAGATAGAGAATTATCTATATAGATAGATATATATATATAAAAATATATAGATAGTTAAATAGATAGATAGATAAATAGACAAATTGATAGACAGATTAATACAGATATATAGACAAACAAATTGATTAATTGATTGACAGATAGATAGTAAAAGTGATAGACAAATTGATATACAGATAGATTGACAAAAATATTTTTAGATACATAGACAAATAGATAAACAAATAGATAGATAGATATATAGATAAACAAACAGATAGATAGATAGATAGTGAAGTAGATAGATGAATATATTGACATATAGATATATAGAGAGATAGACATATAGATACACAGATAGATATATAGATTGTTAGACAAATAAATAAACACATTGATAGATAAATATATAGCCAGACATACAGATAGAAAGATAGATAGATAGACAAATAGATAGACATATAGTAAGAAAGAAAGATAATAGATAGATACATAAATATACCGATAAAGAGATAAAAACAAAGAAAGATAGATAGATAAACAAATAGATAGAAAAATAAATAGATTGATAGATGGAGATATATATAAATTGTTAGATAGATAGAAAGATAGATAGATTTTTAGAAATATAAAAAAATATATAGACAAATTATTAGATAGATACATAGATAGAAAAATACATATATATATATATATATACAGATCAATAGATAGATAGATAGACAAAAAGACAGATAGATCAACAAATAGATAGATAGAAAGATAGATAGATATATAAATAGATAGACAGACATACATATAGATTGATAGATATATAGATAGATAGATAGATAGATAGATAGTTAGATAGATAGATAGATATGTAAATTGATATATCTATAGTTAGATAGATAGACAGATATAGATACATATAGAAAAATGGATAGACAGACACATATAAAGATTTATAGTCAGATATATAAATAAATTGAAAGACAAATAGATTAACGCACAGATAAATAGGATAGACATACATATAGATAGATATATAGACAGATAGTTAGATATATAGATTGTTAAATGAATTGATTGATATATATATGGATCAAAAGATACACAAATTGATAGATATATAGTTAGATAGATTGGTAGATAGATATAAAGATATAAAATTGATAGATAGTAGATAGACAAATAGATCGATAAATATATAGATAGAAACATAGACAGTTAGATAAATAGATAGATAGATAGACAAATAGATAGATAAATTGGTATATTGAATAATAGATATAGATATAAAGATAGATAAACAAATAGGTAGCCAGATTGATAGAGTAATAGATAGACAAATAGATATACAAATAGATAATGAAATATATTTATTGATATAGTCAGAAAGAATGATAGCCATATTTGATAGTTAGACAGATAGATAGCATGTTAAAAAGATATAAAGTTTAATATATATATATATATATATATATATATATATAGATTTATATATAGATAGATAGATATACCGAAAGATAGATAAATAGATAGATAGATATATAGATAGAGAGATAGTTAGATAGATAGAAAGATAGATAGATATAATGATAAACAAATCGATAGAGAGATAGTTATAAAAATAGATAGACAAATAGATATAAAGATATATATTAATAAAGATATATAGATAGAGAGAAAAATGGATAAACAGATAAATAGATAGATAGTTAGACTAATATAATATATATATATATATATATATATTAGCAGTTAGAATAATGATTGATGGAGAAGTTTATAGAAAGATTTATAGACATATTGATAAACAAATTATAGATAGATTGATATAGAGATTGATAGATAGATTAATACATCATTAGATATAAATAGATAGATAGATAGATAGACAAATAGATAGACAGACAGATAAATAAATAAGTAGATGGATAGATGGAAAGATAGATATATAGATAGATAAATAGATAGATAGTCATCTAAATAGTTAAATAGATAGCTAGACAGATAGATAGATAGATAAAAAGATAGACAAATAGAAAAAAGGAAAGAAAGATAGATAGATAAATAGATGGATAGATAGATAGATAAAGAGATAGTCAAATAGATATATAGATGAAATATAGATAGACAGATAGAAATATAGATAGATAGATTGAAAGAATAGAGAGACCAAATAGACAGATTGATATTTAGATATATAGATATATAGACAAATAGATAGATGGATAGATAAACAAAAGATATCAAAATTGATAAATATATAGATAGATAGTTTTTTAGATAGATAGATAGATAGATAGATAGATAAATAGTTTGACAGATAGATAGCCAAATATATAGACAAATTTATTGACAAATTGATATATCGATAGATACAAATATAGATTGATAGATACAAATATATAAAGACAGATCAATAGACAAATTGATAGACATATAGATATATAGTTATAAAGATAGATAGTTTGTTAGAAAGATAGATAAATAGATAGATAGATAGACACATAAATAAAGATGTAAAAATGATAGGTAGATATATAAATAGATAGATAGATTATTTGATAGATAGATTAATAGATATATAGATGGATAAATATACATATAGAAAGAAATATAGATTGATAGATAGTCATATAGATAGAGAGATATATACGCATACAAAAAGATAGATAGATAGTCTTATAGATAGATAGATAGATAGATAACTATATAACGTGACATAAAGAGAGAGAAAGATAGACAAATAGATA
>JAREIK010001799.1:52764-116675 GCA_029783825.1 Sapria himalayana
TAGATAGACCTATAGAAAGATAGATAGTTAGACATATATATAGACAGATAGATTGAAAGATTGATAAAAATATTGAAAGAGAGATTTAAAAATAGATTGATATACATGTTAATAGACAGATATAGATAGATATTTTTATTGATACAAAGACAGATATATAGATTGATAGAAACAAGATATATATACAAAATAAATCGATATATAGATATATAGGCAGAAAGATAGGTAGATAGATAGATATATAGATATATTTATAGATGATAGATAGATAGACAAATAGATGAAAAATAGATAGATTGATAAAAATATAAATTGATAGATAATATATAGAAAGATAGATAGACAAATAGATAGATAGATAGAAAAAATGAAGAAAGAAAGATATATAGATAGATTGATAGTTTGATTGATTAAAAGAATGAGAGATAAATTGGTAGACAAATAGAGATAGATTTATCGCTAGTTTGATAGACATAATGATGGCAAGATTGAATGTTCATTTGATAGACTTATTGATAGATAGATGGTAGATAGATATATAGACTACAGATAGATAGAAAATAGATACACAAATCAATAGGTTGAAGGTAGATAGAAGATGATAGATAGATAGATAGATAGATAGAAAAATAGGTACATAGACATATAGATAGCCGATAGATAGTCAAATATATTGATGGAAATAAAGATAGATAGAAAGATATTTCGATAGATTTTAATACATAAGATTGTTAAATAGACAAATTAATAAATAGATAGATTGACAGATAGATATAGAGATATATATATATATAGATAGAATTAAAATACATAAATAGATAAATTGACTAATAAATATACAAATAGATAGAATATATAATAGAAAGATAGATTGACAAATAGATATAAATAGATTGATGATCGATATATAGATACACAATTAGAGAGAAAATTAATAGATAGAATATACAAATAAAAAGATAGATAGGCAGACAGATAGATAGACAAATAAATAGATTGAAAGATAGATAGTCAGATAGACAGACATATAGATAGTTAAATTGATATAAATAAATAGAAAGACAGACAGATAGATAAAAAGATATATAGATAATATATAGATAGACAGAAATATAGATATACAGAAAGATAGATATATAGATAGATAGATAGATAGACAAATATATCGCAAATAGAAAGAAAAAAACATTGAGAGACAAATATATAGATAGATAGATTGATTGATATCCAAATAACTAGTTAGATATAGAAAAAAATTGATACAAACATTGATAGCCAGATTGATAGATAGATGATAGATAGTTTGAAATCAATTTGATAGACTATAAATAGATAAATTGTTGGAAATATAGATAGAGAGAGAGAGAGATAGATAGAAACATAGAAAGAATAAATAGATAGACAGATAGATAGATAGATAAATATATAGATAAATAGATAGATTGACAGATAGAAATACAATTAGATAGATTGATAAATAAATAAATAGATAGACAAAGAACATAGACAGATAGCTAGACAAATAGATACATAGATAAAAAGACAAATACATACATATATAAATAGACATATTGATAGATAGATGATACTCAATTAGATAGATAGATTGATATATAGAATTATTGATAGAAATATTGATAGAAGTTGAAATACAGATTCATATACAAATTAATAGACATTTATATCTATAGAAAGATAGATTGATTGTTGAAATAAGAAAGAAAGTATGATTGATAGATAAATTAAGGATAGAAAGATAGATAGATAGACAGATTGATTGATTGATTGACAGATAGATACATTGCCATCTAGATAGATAGATAGATAGATATACAGATATATTGATAAGATAAATCAATTGATTTATTTATAGATAGATACATTGATAGATAGACATATTGATAGATATATTAATACATAAACAAATAGATAGATAGTAGATAGATAGATTGATAGATAGAGAAATAGACATATTAATAGACATATAGAAACACTAAACAATTATATATACCAATAAACAAATAAATAGATAGACAGAAAGATAAACAGAAATAAGAGAGAAAGATGATAAATAGATAGATTGATTCTTTTATAAAAAGAAAGATTGATAGATTGATAGATAGATACATAGACATGTGTATAAAAATAGATTAATAAACAAATTGATATAGTTAGATTGAAAGATAGATTAATAAACAATTGATAGATATATAGATAGACAAATTAATATAAAATAGATAGATAAATATATAGATACATAGATAGAGAAATAGATAGATAGATAATTAGTGACATAGATAGATAGATATATAATATATAGACAAAAAGACTGATAGATAGATAGATAGATATATATATACAGATTTAAATACAAAAGATAGCCATATTGTTCGATAGATAGATAGAAATATTGCTAGACAGATTAAAAACAATATTGATTTACATATTGATGTCAAATTGAATGATTGATCGAGTGAATAAAGAAAGAAATAAAGATAGATAGATAGATAAATAGATATAAATATAGATAGAGAGAGAGATAGATAGCTAGATAGATAGAGAGATAGATTTATAGATAGATATATTGATTGATTGGTAGATATATAGATAGACATATAGAAAGATAGCTACATAGGCAGAAAGACACACAGATAGATAGATAGATTGAATGATAGATGGATAAATTGATACATAGATAGATAGACATATAGATCTAAAGATATATACAAAGATATATAGACAATAGATAGAGTAAACAAATTGGACAAAAAGATAGACTAATAAAAGAAAGACCGATAGATATACAAGAGACAAATTGATATGCAGATAGGTTTACAAAACGAAAGAAAGTTAAATAAAGAGATAGCTATATAGTAAAAAGATCGAGTTTTATTGATAGTAAGAATGATAGATAGATAATAGATAGATATACAAATGGATAGATAGATTGATCGATAAATTGATAGTCAAATAGATAGATAGATTGATAGATAGTTTTATAGATTTATAGATAGATAGATTGATAGAAAGAAATAAAGATAGATAGATAGATAGATAGATTATATGACATAGAGATACACAAATAGATAAATAGAAAGATAAATAGATAGATAGGTAGATAGAAAGATAGATAGATTGAAATATAAATAGATTGAAAAGATATACAAATAGATATATAGAACTAGTGATAGATAGGATAGATAGTCAAAAAATACATATAGATAGTAGTCAAAAAAAATACTAGTAGATAGATTGATATATGATAGATTAGATGAATAGATATACTGACATATAGATAGGCAATTAGATAGACAGATAGATAGGTATAGAGAATAGATAGATATAGAGAGCTAGATAGATATGTAGATATATAGAGATAATAGATATATATATATACACACACACACATACACACACACCATATATATATATATAGACAAATAAATATAGATAAAAAAAGATAGATATATATATAAAAAGCATATAGATTATATAAAAATATATAGATAGATAGATAAACTAATATATAGGTAGTTAGAAAGAAAAATATATAGAGATATAAATAGATAGATTGATAGATAGATTGATAATCAAATAAATATACAGATAGATATAAAGATTGATAGAAAGATTGATAGAAAGATAGAAAGATAGATTTATAGAAATATTGATAGCATGATTAAAAGAGAGGTAGATTATTTGATTGATTGATAGAAAGAAAGATAGATAAATACATAGATAGATTGAGATATTATTAGATAGATAGATGGATGGATAGATAGATAGATAGTCAACTAGATAGACATTTATATAGAGAGATATATAAAAATAGACCGATAGATAGACAGATAGAAAGAAAGAAAGAATTTTAATAGATAGATAGATTGATAAATAATAAATAGACAGAATTGAGATAGATAGATAAACATATTAATATTCATATAGTTAGAGAGATAAACAAAATAGTTAGATGTAATGATAGAAAGAGTGATATATAGATAGATAGTTAGATAAATCGATAGGTAATTAAATATACAGACAGATAGATAGATAGATAGATAGATAGATATGTAGCTAGAAATATAATAAATAAATGGATAAATAAATAAATAAATATATATATATATATATATACACATAGATAAATAGATAGAT
Source organism: Sapria himalayana (assembly GCA_029783825.1). Lineage (NCBI taxonomy): Eukaryota > Viridiplantae > Streptophyta > Magnoliopsida > Malpighiales > Rafflesiaceae > Sapria > Sapria himalayana. The sequence continues at coordinate 56,920 of JAREIK010001799.1, forward strand.
AAATAGATATAAAGATAGATAAAAAAGATAGATAGATATAAAGATATATAGATAGATAGATAAATAGACAAATATATAGGTAGATAGAAATAAAAATACATAGAGATATACATAGATAGATTTATGATAGATTTATAAATAATAGATAGACAAATTGATAGAAGATTGATAGAAATATTGATAGATAGATTGAAAGATTGATTGATAGACATAATGATAAACTAATTGAAATCAGATAGTTTATTTTATTGATAGACAAATAGATAGATTTATTGATAGACAGATAGATAGATAGATTTTTAGATAGATTGATAGATGGATAGATAGACAGATAGATAGAGAAATAGATAGACATATATATAGATAGAATGATAGAAAGATAGATATATATATATATATATATATATATATATATATATATATATAGATAAATTGATAATCAGATAGATAGATAGATAGATCTATCTATACATAGATTGATAGATAGAAAGATAAACAGATATGTAGAAAGATACATTGATAAATAGATACACATAGATAGATAGATAGATAAATAGAAATATAGATAGATACCTAGATAAAAAAAAGATAGATATACAAGTAGATAGACAAATAGATAGATATATAAATAGATAGATATATATATATATATATATTTTTATTTATTTAAATTGGTAGAAAGATAGATTGACAGACAGAAAGACATATTGATCGATAATTAGATATATAAATATATAGATAGATTTTTAGATAGATTGATAGAAAATTAATAGGTAGATTGATATATAGATTGACTGATAGATTGATAGATTGATAAACAAATTGACATACAAATTAATAGATAGATAAATAGAAAGATTGATAGAAAGATATATAAATTGGTAGACAGATAGATAGACAGACAAATAGATAATTAGAGATAGAGATATAAATTAGATTATTAGAAAAATTGATAGAAGATTATTAGTTATTTATATTTAAAATAGATATATATATATATATATATATGTAAACAATAGATAAAATGATTGATAGACAAATATATTGAGAAATATAAAGACATATAGTTAGACAGATATATAGATAAATTGGTAGATAGATTTATATACATATAAATAGAAAGATTCATAAACTAACTGATATAAATAATGATAGACAAATATGTAGATTGATAATTAGATAGATTGATAGATAGTTGATAGAAAAATATATTGATTGATTGAAACATAGATAAAAAGAAAGATAAATAGATAACAGATAAATGAAATAGATAGATCAAGAGATTATTAGTTAGATCGATCGAAAGATAGATAGATAATAGAGAGACACATAGATAGATTGATAGATTGTTTGATAGATAGATAGATAGTTAGATAGATAGAAAGATAGGTAGATAGACAAATAAATAAGTAGATATATAGATTGATAGATAGATAGACAAATTGATATATTGATAGATAGATAGAAATATCAATAGTTATATAGATAGAAAGATAAATAAATAGACAAATAGATAGATAGAAAATTAGATAAATAGAAAGATAAACAGATAAATAGATATATAGACATATAGATAGATAGATAATAGATAGATATAAAGATACATAGATAGATATATAGACATATAGATAGAAAGATAGATAGACATATAAATAAACAAATATATAGATAAATAAATAAATACATAGGAAGTTAGATAGATATAGATAGTAAAATAGACAAATAGATATATAGATTGATAGTTAGATAGACAGATATAGATAGATACATAGATAGATAGAGAGACAAACAGATATATAGATAGATATTTAGTTATAGAAAAAATTAGATAGATAGATAAATAGTAATATATATAGATAGACAGACTGATAGACATATAGAAATATTGATTGATTGATTGATTGATAGAAAGAAAGATAGGCATACACATAGATAGATAGATATACAGAAAGATATATAGATAGATAGATTGATTGATTGATAGGAAGATAGATTGAAAAATATATAGATAAATAGATAGAAAGTTTGATTGATTGATTGATTGATATATTGATAGACAAATTGATAGACAGAATGATAGACATATAGAAATATTGATTGATTGATAGACAATTGATATATAAAATGGTATATATATAGATAGACAGACATTATAGATTTATAGATAGATAGATAGATATATATATATATATATATATATATATATATATATATATATCTATCTATATATATAGAACGACAGATAGGTAGATAGATAGATAGATAGATAGATAGACAGATAGATAGATAGACAAACAAATAGATAGATAGACAGATATAAAGATAGATAGATAGATAGACAATATATAGACATATATAAAGTCCAATAGATAGATAGATATCCAATAGATAGATAGATAAATAAACAAATAGATAGAGAGATAAAGAGATAGAAATATAGATTAATAGATAGATCTAAAGATAGACAGAAGGATTAATAGATAAATAGAAATATAGATAAATAGATATATTGAAAAATAGATATATTGAAAAATAGATATATTGATAGATATATAGATTAACAAAAATATATACAGATAGAAAGATATATAGATAGACAGACAGATAAACAGATAGATAGATATATAGATAGACTGATAGATAGTTAGAAAGTTTTACAAATAGAAAGATAGATATATAGACATATAGATAGACAGATAGATAGACAAATAGATATAGAGATAGATAGACAAATAGATATAGAGATAGATAAACAAATAGAAGATAGATAGACACATAGATAAATAAAAAGATAGATAGTAGATAGATAGACAAATATCAAGATAGATTGATTGAAAGATTAATACACAAATAGATCGATAGATAAACAAATAGATAGTCAAAAAGAAATACAAATACATTGATAGTTAAATAGATTGATTGATTGATAAATTTATATATATAAATATAGACAGATAGATAGACAAATTGATAGAATGATTGATAGATTGATTGATATACAAATTGATAGATAGATTGATAGATAGATTAATAGAAGATAGATAGATTGATTGATTGATAGATAGATAGATTTATAGATAGATAGATATAACGACAGATTGATAGATACATATATCGACATATTATTAGATAGATAGATAATAGATGGATAGATACATAGATTGATAGACATATAGATAGATAAATAGTTAGACATATAGATAAATAGGTAGATAGATATAAATATAGACAAATAGGTTTAAAGATAGATAGATAGATAATAAATAGATAGATAGATAAAAACATAGATAGATAAATAGACAGATAGATTGACAAGTAGATAGACAAATAGATTGACACATATATAGACATATATTGAAATATATAGATAGATAGACAAATAGTTAGACAGATAGATAGACAAATAGATATTTTGATAAAAAGAAAAATACATACATATATAAATTGATATATTAATACTCAAATAGATAGATATATATATACATATATATAGAATGATTGATAGAAATATTGATAGATAGATTAAAATATAGATTTATATACAGATTAATAGACATATTTAAGAAAAGATAGAATGGTTGATTGAAATAAAAAATAGAGATAGATAATTAAATATATTTATAGAAAGATAGATTGATTGATTTATAGATAGATACATACATTGACATCTAGATAAATATATATATATACAGATAGAAAAACTAACCTATAGATTTACCAATAAACAAATAAATAGATAGATAGACAAATAGAAAGAAATAAAGATTGATAGGTAGATAGATTTATTAATAGAAAGAAAGATATATAGATTGATAGAAAGATAGATCGATAGTCAGATTGATAGTTAGATTGATAGATAGATTAATAGACAAATTGACATATATATATATATATATATATATATATATATATATATATATATATATTGATATAAAGATAGTTAGATAAATAAATATATACATATATAGAGAGATAGATAGACAGATAGTTTGAAAGATAAATTCACGGATAGATGATACATAGATAGATAGCTAGATAGATAGATAGATATATATATATATATATATATATATATATATATACACACACACACAAGTAGAAAGACAGAAAGATAGTCATATAGTTTGATAGATAGATAGAAATATTGTTAGAAATATTTATAGTCAGATTTAAAAACATATTGATATAGAGATAGATAGATAGATAGATTGATTGATTGAAAGAAATATAGAAAGAAAGAAAGATAGATAAATAGAGATATATATATATATATATAGATGGAGAGAGAGAGAGAGATATATATATAGATAGATAGATAGATAGAGAAGTAGATTTATAGATAGATAGATATATAAATAAACATATAGAAAGATAGATACATTGACAGACAGAAAGAAAGATAAATAGACTAACACAACAAGAAAAATCTAATATAGCTAGGGACAGTTCCCTATCTAAATGAGCATTTTTCATCGCTAAATAGTATATAATGATGGATTCTCGATGGATCGGTTCCCTATCTAAACTGATTCTTGCTAAACTTTAGCGATGGAAAGTGTTACTAGCTAAAAAGTTAGCGACGGAAAAATCCTTTGCTAAAAAGACTAATTCCCTAGCTAAATTAGCAAGATAAATGAGATTTTCCATCGCTAAACGAAAATAGGGATGGATGATTCCCTAGCTAAAATGCTATTTTATAAATTTTAGCGACGGATATAGTCCCTAGATAAATAAATTTAGCGACTGAAAATCCGTCGCTAATTTTAATATTTTCCTAGCTAAATTAGATAGTGAAAATTCCCTAGCTAAATTAGCAAGGGATTTTTCCCTAGCTATTTTAATTTCAAAATTAATTTCAGAATTTAAATTATTTTAAAATTTTTTAATTAAATAATTTAATATTTTTATAACAAATTGAATAAAAATTGAAACTATAAATAATTTATAAAAACAAAAAATAAAATCATTTAATATCTTATTCTAATTCAATATTTTACATAATTGAAACAAAAAAATAACAATATTTTATTTCATCTTATTCATTAATATATCTACCGACCATCCATAAAGAATAATATATCCATTCATTGATGTTGCTTTCTCTCCCCTTACTCCTCTGATCATCATTTTTCTACTGCGACAAAGCTGTCAGAGTCATGGCATTTAATGTCTAGTGAAAAATCTCATCACTTATAAAAGTTTTGTATGAGGTACAATGAGGTATCATATCTATTAAAAATTTTAACCACTCCGTTAAATTAAAAAAAAGTTATGTTTTGATACATATATAATCTTGTAGTATATATGTAAATATATACTAGCATTTCATTCGTACATATATTACTATAGTATCTGTACATAAAAACAATAGTATTATGTGTACATATAAACTAAGTACAAATATACTCAGTATATATTTACATAAAAGACTACAGTATTATATGTGTGTATTTCTGACTTTATTCGTACGTATATACCTCATTTCGTGCTGTTTCTGCTGCTCTCGCTGCTGCTCTCACTGCCGCTCTTGTCCCTGTTGCCATTGCCACTGTCACTGCCAATACCACTGCTATTATCATGGTTGCCGCCGCTGCCTCTACTATTGTCATTGTCGCTGATGCCAACATTGCCGCCGTCTCTACTGCCGATGCTAGCTGCCGCCACCGTTGATGGTGCTACCTTTGCATGCTGTAGTTGCCACTACCGCTGCTGCTACTTCTACCATCGCTCCTGCTGCTGCCTCATTTGCCACTGCTTCCGGTGCTACCACTGCTTCCGATGCAGCCACTGCTACCGCTACTACCGCAACTGCTACCGCTACTACCGCAACTGCCATAGCTGCTTCCTACGCAGCCACTACTACCGCTACTACCACAACTTCCATAGCTGCTTCCTATGCAGCCACTACTACTGCCACTACCACCACTACCGCCTCTGCTTCTGTTGCAGCTACTACTATCGCCACTGTTACTGCCTTTAATGCTGCTGCTCCCGCTGCTCCTGCCGTTCCCACCGTTGTTACCACCACTGTAGCCCCCCCTGTTGCCACCGCTACCACTGCCGCTACTGCCGCTTCTACTGTCGCCGCTGCCACTTCTGCTGCCGCCACTACTATCACTGCCGCCGATGTCGCTGCTACTGCTGTATGTAAATTTCATCAAGATGGAGATGCATATGGAAATACATATAACAATATGAATTAATACACAAGGACTTGGAACATGAAAATTCTCAATCACAAATTTGTGGGTTCGCATACCATTAGTAACTATTGAAGTGAATCACTTACTCATGAGTTAATGTACTACAACTACTATTACAAGTTAGTTCAGATGGTAAGAAAGAGCAATGAGCTCCAGGAATACAATATATTCATGAGATCATAGGTTTGAATCTTACCTTTGATTGAGGGAAATGTACAAGCTCATACTTACCTAGGATTAGTCGAGGTGCATGCAAATTGACTCGAACATTCATGGGTCACAAAAGAAACATACTAGAGCTGACTCTGCCCTACCTGATTTTGACCCCAAACCCACAGTTTGCTCATTGAGATGGTACCACCATTTACACGAGGTTCTACAATAGCAGTAGTACAATGTGCTCCACATGACACAGATTTTACAAACTCTGCCTCTAACTGCTTCACTTTTCTTGGGTGCCTTTTACCCTCTTCAGTGCCATCACCCAATTGACCAAATTCATTATTACCTAATCAAATATTTGAACATATAAGAGCCTAAATATGTGCAAAGTTATGAATGAATACACTTGAACATAATAAGAACAAAATAGTAAAGGGGGTATTTGTTTGACTATTATGAGGGAGAAATGAAACAAGCATAAACTACAATTTTGTCCAATTATTTGTCCAATTAATTTTTGATTTTGTAGAACTGCCCATCAATATCCTAAAATATCATATACAATCCTATGGAATAAAATGAGAAAATATAAAACATATGTTATCATGTATACATTTCAATTCCCATAAAATAACATGTATACAAGTAGAAGCAGACCAATTACTTCAAGCTCCAAATAATTTATTATATTATATATTCAAGTTTGACAAAAATGAAATGATTCATTATTATTCAACATTTCAAATTGATATCACATATTAAACATAACCGGGCCAAAACATCACTACTTACTTCAACCTAGAGTGTTGTATATAGTTTGTTTTGATAATCTGTTTGTATAACCAAATATTTTTGTTTTAATATTTTCATGTAAATGCAGGAAAGGAAATATTAAGAGACAGGGAATACAGCAGTAGCACAATAACAAAGGTCTGGTTGTTCGGTCATGGTCGAAGAAATTTTTGAAGCAAAGCCTGACCTGTTCGATGATTCAATCCACTCCGGTTAATTGAACAGAAAAAATTTTAACATAAAATGTTTTTATTTTATTTTTTTGGGTTACTGTTTTCGTGATCTGGAACTGTTCATCATCTCTCTCTCTCTCTGTGCAATTTACCATGACTATTTCTGCACTGCACATACTGTAAGACTTTTGATTTGGTTTAATCGGTAATGCATAATCATTTTTTGGTGGATGTAGCTAGTTGTACTGAGCAACTAGTGAACCACGTTATTTCGTGCGTTTCTTTTGTGGTTCCTGTTCTATTTTTTATTCTCTCATGCTTGGATTGTGAATTGAATCTAAATCATTTGTTGTTTTTGTTGTTCTTTCTTCTTCTGTATCTTAAAATCATAACTGTGGAAGCACAATTGCCCAACATAGAGTAATCACCATTAACCACCAACATACAGCACCAATCATTGATTATTACCCAACACCATCAATGACTAGCATTAATTGGTACTATCAACAATGACAATGCTTGATTCATCACTATTATGGCCAAAAATTGGTAAGATTTTCGGTTATAACTAGGGAGTGAAGGAGAAAAAGAAAAATAAATATATTTTTTCATTATTTTTAAAAATTAATATATATATATATATAGGTGTGATAACTCATATGTCATGTGCTCTTATACAATATATAAATCTAACAAGAAAGAAAATAAATAAAAAAATATGCTTACACATTAAATTATACCTCAAACACAACCACTTTAAGCTAGCATGCATATGTCACAAATTTTAAACTCGAAAAAGAGAAAAAAACCTTATTGTTTGAGCACATTCATGAAATATCTATAATTTTTTCTTTGATATGTATGTATATAATTACTTTCAAATTATCCTAGATTTTCTCTCATTAAAGTACAATCAATCTAAATATATTTTATTTAGTCATTGAATATCAAATAAGCATTAATATCAAGTTGTCTAATTTTTATAATATAAACATCTAAATTAGTAAACAGAACTCTTCCAAAAATATGTTTGATCCACTGGATATCATAAGGAATCAGTGTCATAAATACATACGCCGTATTTACATTAAATCTAAAAATCATGATATACCACTTACTTTTCTAAGAGATAACATTTTTATAAAAAAATATAAAATTATATAATAGATATTTTCTTTTTAATCATTTGAGTTCAACTAGAATTTGTGTAAACCTCTATCCGACTATATCACTCATCTCTGAATGATATCTCATGTTCTAGAATACTCTTTACAAACATGAAAATCATAAGAACTATACACATATTAGTATGTATATGTGAATCTACGTATTACTCTCTAATCATTATCACGTAGTTCAACTTTCATACAATTATACTGAGTCTAATAGAATCAAGTGAGAAACAAGTAATTCTCCTCAATTTATATTCAATCATATCAAATATTCATGAAATATTTGAAGAAGAATTTACACTCTGATTCAATCATATCAAATTCTTTATTTAAAGCAATTCTCCTCAAAAGAAGAAATTATATCTCAATACTCATGAAATATCTAAAATATCTCAAATTCTTTATTTAGAACTCAACTTATATGAACCATTTCAATTTCAACATACCCCAGATGATAACTATCTATAATCATAATATCAACATACATTAATAACTTCACATCTTATCCTCTTGATTTATTTTGATAGAAATAAGAATAACCTAACACATATCTCATAAAATCAAAAGTAATGAATGCTAAAGAGAATATATTAAACTATACCCTATAAAATTATTTCAATCAATAAATAACCTTTCTAGTCTACCAATCATGTATATGCTCCATAAAATAGTGAATTCAGACGAATGAAGTATAAGCACCTCTTCCTTAAAATCATTATGAATAAATATATTCATCATACTTAACTGATATACAATCTACATAAAACATATAATAATAAAAAATAATAATCTAATAGCAATCACCTTAGTCACAAAAAACGTATCCCAATAATCATTCTATTTTTTTGTATACTCTTAGCTATCAACTTAGCATTAAGTCAATCAACCTTCAATTCAATTCCAGTCTTCAATGAAAATGCCCAATTGCATTCTATTGCAATCTTAGCTAAAAATTTCAAAATAAAATCATCAGTATAATTAGATATCATTGCATTAAGTTCAACCAACATAATATATCAACTTTAATGACTAATAATCTAGAAAAAAATATCAAGGATCATGTAATTATTAAGAAAGGACAAAAAATTAAAATATATAATATCAAAATAAAAATAAGAAAATATAAGTAATACTAAGTGCCTAACAGAACATATCTTTAGTTTTTTCTATAATATAATAGGAAGGTCCAATTCACTATTTCAAATTAAATCATCTAATGTGGGCAAGTCTAATATGAGAAAGGTTATTGATATATCTATCAAGTACATACCTCTAGGTCGAGATCATCAAGTTTTCAAAAATGTCTCATTTTTTTCTTCAAAAGGGCACTCATACTAAGCTTCTTTTCCTAGCGGAAAGCATCATAATAAATCTCTAAGATAGAAGTTAAACTAGTTGTTACACTACAAATAAATAATTATATCACAATTGAACACTCACTCATACTATGCTCCTTTTCCTACCTGAAAGAAAAGCATCACTACTCTCTTCAAAATTAATTTTGCTATTAGTATCAGACGCAACGATAGAAGTTAAAATAATTGTTACATTGTAATGAAATAATCGTATCACTATGTGGTCCAAATAGCTCTAAGATAGTGTCATTGAAAAATAATTTATCATTAAAGAATATTATATTCACACTCATAATAATCTTTATGGCCTCTAATAAGTAACATATATATCTTTTCTAAGTATTATAGTACTTAACAAAAGTAGACTTTATAACACAAATAGTCATCTTCTTACCATCTAAAAAAATCTAAATAAAATAAATACACTCAAAAATCTTAAGAAAAAAATAAAAAAACTCTATAAATATAAAAATTAATATTAGATACAATCTAAGAACACTAAAAACAACATCCAATTGAATAAGAATTTATATATTGACACCACTTCTTTTCAAAAATAACTAAGAAAACTCATATGTAATAGAAATGCCTTAATTATCGCAATGAAATATTAGTTCTTTCTTTCAGCTTTCTAATTCATTCCATAAGTGCTAGCACATGATATCTAATTAATTATTTTATGCTTTTCAAAAAAATAAATCATCTCATGTTGATGTTCCCTATTAGTCCTTTACTTTAAAGATCAAATGTGTAATATCCAAATTTACTCTACTAAGATGCATAACTAATAAAATATTTCATTTATATAACCATTACATATTATGTATTATGAAATCTAATTAGAATCACATTTTATGACTATCCATGCTCTCATTATACCATTTGCATTTATTATTAAAGTTTTACAAATATATTAACTCATATTCTATTATACAATTCTAAAACGAAATGCAAATTAAAACCCTCTAATTTTTCTTCTACTCTTACAACAACATTAAAACCTCCACTAATAATTTATAGTTCAGACAGAGAGGACATTAGGTGGAATGTTCAAAAAATCAAAAATTACTAAAAGAGATCATATTTGGTCTATATTTAAGATCATTATCCTACTCATTTTTTGTACCATAAACTAATTTTTATGGTTAGCATTAGCAACAACAACCCCAAAATTCAGTTTATGTTTTAAATTTTCTAATTCATTTAGATATTTAGGTTCACTAAGGAAGACAAACGACACTAGCACATTATACATTTAAAATAAATTTCAAATGGCACTATTAAGATGAATGAATGATGAAATACTTCATTTATCTAATCATTACATATTACATAGCATTATATCAAGTCAAAATCACATCTTGTTACTATCCTCTCTCTAATTATACAAAGTGAATTAATCTTCAAAAACATTCAAATATACTACCTCACATCCTACTACAAGCTACAAATTCTAGAGAAGAACGAAGATTAAAACCCTTCCTCACTAAGTATTCTTTCATTCTTACTAAAACATTAAAATCTTCACTAATAATTTATGGCCTAAACAAAGAGAACTGAGTTATTGCAACCTATAACTTGCTTTAGGATTACCTATTGTTCTTTTCATACACCCCTATTAAATTAGTTGGAAAATAGGATATTTAAAAAATCAAAACCAACTCAAAGAGATAATATTTGGTTCATGTTTATGACAATTATTATGATACTCATTTTTTGTCCCATAAACTAAATTTTATGGTTAGCATTAGCAACTACAATCTCAAAATTCAATTTATGTTTTAACTTTTATAATTCATCCAAACACATAGGTTCAATAAGAGAAACAAATGACATTGACACACCATACATTTGCCATAAAGACAAATGACACTGACATTAACACATATTGTTCTTTTCATATGTCGCACATAATGTTTTAATCATCTTAATATTTTTATGTTACAATCAAACTACGTTTTTATTTTCCATAAAATTTATAATAATAAAAAATTTCAAATCTTATTTTTAAATCAATAACTATATATATCTAGTACTATAGAAATGTCGGATACACACTCCGAGATATCTTTACTAATCGCTATATTCTTAATGTTATGGAAAAGTCTTATCTACTATAATCCCAAGGAACATATATAAGTCGAGGAAAAATATGAGATGAATCTGAGAGAGAATGATAAGAGATGATAAAAAAATAATATATATCTAATATAATTATTAATAAAAATAATAAAATATCTCAAACTATCATGTATAATAATTCTACAAAAACCCTAAATATCTTACTTAATCAGATGACATATTATTGCTCCTAACATTCTCATATTGTGAATGATAAGAAATTGTAGTATATTTTTCTCATTGATATACCTCATAATCAATAAATATTATTTACTTGATGTGATATCACTTTTTTTTATTGATAGTAGAGGCATAAATATACCTCATGGTCCATCTCATCATTCTAACAAAACTCATATACAAAAAAATACATGACAAAAAATGAACAACATTAGCATTGTCAAGCCCCATGGTCAATACAACAATGTAGCTGTCTAGAAGCCTAAAACAATATTAAAGACTTAAGACTAAACAAAGACGAATGTGATCACTTAAAACATGACTATTGACTCCTACTAAATGTATAACCCAAGAATTTTGAGTAAGATGGTGGGAAAAACTAATCATAAATATGTGTTGTAGTTTTATTCAACTATTATATTTAATGTTATATTATTTGATAAGATAGGCTACCCATTTATTTTTTCTTGTTAAATAAAAGGTATGCATCAAAGTAATTACCAAAGACACTAATTAAAACAAGGATCAATCTTTAAGCTATCATTGATATTTTTGTTGAATCAATAAATATAAAATAAAAATTTAAAAATTTAAATATCCAACAATTATAAAACTACATTGATAAAAATGACTAATTGTTCAGATTCTAGTTAATCATATTTATTCAGAATCTAGTTGATCATATTTTCTAATTAACCAATTATTTATTGAGAATAAAAAACATATCAATATTTTTAGATACAAGTATAAATGAACCATAAGACAATACTTGAAATTATATGTAAACTTTTTTTGATCACATACTTTCTTAAAAAATATACTTTTCTGCTTTCATCTTATTATATTTTACTATGAAAATTAACAAGCCAAATATATACCTTCCATTTAATCTTTCAAGAGTATACAAAGAACTTAAATGAAAAGTATCGTTGCATTAAAAATATATATATGATAATTAATCCTTATTGCTGATAGTCCTACCACAAATCAATCTTGATAAATATAACAAAAACTCTAATTGAGTTATAATTTTCATTTTGTTTTCAAGTCTTGTATTTTAGATATTTATGCATTAGTTTAAATAAAAATGTTAGATTATCATATTAATTTTATTTAATTTCAAATATGTTTTTACATTTCAGCTTGTATTTAATATTAGTAAAATGATTTGTATAAAAACACTCCATATATTTTTTTGTATCATGTATTCACATTTTAGATTAATAAAATGTATGGGACATTTCTATTCAATAATTCAACATGAACAAAATTTTCGACCTCCACATTGTTTTGCTAGCTAACAAAAAAAATGAATCATTTGTAGAAATATCTGAATAAAGAAAATGAAAGCAAACCCCATGTAAAAAGTGACCCATCAGAAGCCACAGCTGCAGTATGCTCTTTGCCACATGATATATCCAACCACTGAGCATTGTCACCAGTTGGGTATTCAAAGAGGTCTGGACGAAGTGGTTTTGGTAATCGCAATTGACACACTTTTCCATTTCTTCCTGTTTGCCAACTCTGATTTTACCCCCATACATAAATCGCAATATTTATTGCTGAAACCATGGGCATTGCACGATTGCCTAATATATTATTCATGTCCATCATACTATTGTACCGTTGACCATCATTAGTTGAAAAGACTGTAAGATAGAAAATGACCATGACCATAACAACATTGAGTGAATTACAAATAACAGGAAAAAATCAGCTTGATTTTGATTATTTTGCAGAATCATTTAAATAATTAACTGAAAATAAACCAAATAAAATCTACCAAAAATCAAATTTTCAATAAATAGATAACTTTAATCATAATCTAAGAGGGAAAAGTCAGGATGACTAGAAAAAAAATCAAACATCAGAACTAAATCAATCAACTATTCTTGAACTGATTGCAAACTTCTACAAAATCATTTAACAATCAAAGTTTAAATGAAAACAATCATGACATAGAATTAATAGATTCTATCCAAAGAAAATGGAATAACAAGTTTTTCAGATGGGACAAAATAAGATCCAATGAAAATCACAATTCATAAACAATCATATACAGATATGATTTAAAAAATTGTGCAGATTGTGAAATAATGGGGTAAATGTAACCCAATGAAAACTAAAATTGATAATGAAATTTAAGGAACAAAATGATTTTAAATGTCAGAAGAATGCTAAGCTGCACCTTGAGTGTAAGATTTGGTGGACTTGAATAGTAAAAATGAACCTTTCGAATTGAATACTTAAAACAAAGCTTTAGACTTAAATACTTAAAACGAACCTTTCGGCTTGAATACTAAAAACGAACCTTTCAACTTGAATACATAAATTAAACAAGGAAGTACGCAAACGAACTGAATTCTATAAGCAGCGACTTGGGCAGAGAAGCTTGTTTAATCAAAGAAATGGGTAACTAATGATTCATCCTTGAAATGAGTCATTCACGTCCAATGATATGAAATCGATTTAGAAGATGATCGAGTGAACTATGTTGTTAAGAGATGAGTCATTAATAAGTTTGTATTATTTTAAAGATTCACCAATGTTATTATTTTAAGGTGGAATTATATTTTGGGGTATCCCCTGAAATATTTAAAAAATTTAAACTGATCTTTTAATATAAAAAAAAGACACCAAACATAAAAAAATAAAAAATCTAGAAACTTGAATTCATAGTCATAAACTTCCCTCACCCCTCTTTACTACCCCTCGCCCTTGCCCCTCGCCTTTACCCCTCTTCCTAGCCCCTTGCCCCTCTCTAAGAACTCCACGACGGAGCTCAATGGAGCTCCACCATGGATCTCGATAGAGTTCGTAGAGAGGGGCAAGGGGAGAGGGGCGAGGGGAGATGGGTGAGGGAAGAGAGGCGAGAGGAGAGAGGTGAGAGATGAGGGGCGAGGGGTGATGGATGAGGGGCAAGGGGTGACGGGTGTAGGGCAAGGGCGAGGAAGAGGAGCAAATGGTAATGGTTGAGGGGCAGGGAAAAGGACAAGGGCGAGGGGCAGGGGAGTGAATGAGGGTGAGGGGCATGAGAGAGGGGCCAAGGTAGTTTAGGATTTATGAATTCGAGTGCAATGGTTTCAAATTTATTTATAGTTCGGTGCTTTTTTTCAAATGTTAAAATAATAGTTTCATATTTTAAAATAATTCTCGGGGAGTACTCCAAAACATAAATCCATCACTAAATCAAGAAATTTATTAGCAATGGAAAATATGTCGCTAAATCAAAGATTTTATTAGCAAGGGAAAATCTGTTGCTAAATCTGTCGCTATATCCATCGCTAAATCTGTTGCTAAATCCGTCGCTAAATCAAGGATTTTATTAGAAAGGGAAATCCATAGCTAAATCAAAGATTTTATTAGAAAGGGAAATCCATAGCTAAATCAAGGATTTTATTAGCAAGGATATTAGCAAGGGAAAAACTTTCTCTAAATCTATAGCTAAATCATTGATTTTATTAGCAAGAGAAAATCTGTCGCTAAATCTGTCGATAAATCATGGATTTTATTAGCGAGGGAATATTCATCGATAAAATCATCGCTAAATCATGGATTTTATTAGCAAGGAAGTATCCATCGTGAAATCCATTGCTAAATCAAGGATTTTATTAGCAAGGGAAATTCCGTCACTAAATTAAAAACTTTATTAACAAGAGATATTTCGTCACTAAATTCGGCACTATATCAAGGGTTTTATTAGCAAGGGATATCTCATCACTAAATTCATCGCTAAAATCTCCACTTTTCTTGAGCAGAATTTACAAAAATTTACCGTCGCTAATTCATCGCTAAATCCATCGGTATGTCCTTGACTTTTCTTTAGTGGAATTTTCAAATACTTTTTTCTCGCTATTCCATTATTAATCCATTGCTATTTTTTTTTCATAAAAAAATCATCAATCCCTTGCTATTCCCTAGCTAATCCCTTGCAATTTAGTTAAAGTTTGATCCCTAGCTAAAATTCCATAGCTAAAATGATATTTTCTTGTAGTGTTATAGACTAATTGATTGATTGACAGATAGATAGATACAAAGATATATAGGTAAATAGATAGATAGATACATAGATAAAGCCATTGAAAAAAAGATAGACAACCAAGAAGATTGACCTATAATTATACAGACAGACAAATTGATAGGCAGACAAATTGATAAGCAGACAAATTTAGAGAAAAAAAGATAGATAGATAGATTGATATATAGATAGATAGATTAATAGATTGATAGACATATTGATTGATAGATTGATAAATAGTTTGATAAACTTATAGATAGGTAGATTTATTAAATGAAAGATAGATTGATTGATTAATAGATAGACAAATAGATAGAAAGATATATTGATTGATTGACATATAGATAGACAAATAGATAGATAGAAAGATAAATAGACAGATAGATACATAGATAGAAAGATAGATAGATATACATGTAGATAGACCGAAAGATTTACAAATAGAATATAAAAATATTGTTAGATATATAGAGAGACAAATTAATATACATATAGATAGAAAGATAGACAAATAGATAGATAGATAGATTGCTATATAGATAGATAGATAAACACAACAATAGACTTATAAACAGACAGATATATAGACAGAATGATAAAAAATAGATAGATAGATATATAAATAGATAGATAAATATAATAGATAGATAGATTGATTGACAAATAGATATACAGATAGATAGATAGATATATTGACATATAGATATGAAATTAGATCGATAGATTAATAGATAAAGAAATAGATAGATAGATATGTAGATAGTAAGATAAATAAAAAAATAGAAAGATTGATAGATATATATATATATATATATATATATATAATGATAAATAAATAGATATATAGACAAATAGATATATAGATAAATAAAAAGATAGATGGATAAATAGATAGATAGAAAACAGATAGATAAATATAAAAATATATCGAGAGATAGATAGATAGAAAAATATATAGGGAGATAGAAAGAAAAATAAAGATAGACAGACATATAAATAGATAGACATATAGATAGATAGAAAATAGATTGACATATAGATAGATAGATTGATTGATTGATCAATAGATAGTTAGACAGATAGAAAGATTAATAGATAGACAATTTGATATATAGATAGATAGAAATATGGACAGATATATAGATAGATAGAAAAATAGTTAAATAGACAGATAAATAGATAGAAAAATAAATAAATAGAAAGATAGACAGATAGATATATAGATAGCTAGATAGATACATAGACAGATATATAGACATATAGATAGATAGATAGATAGATAGATATATATATATATATATATAGATAAATAAATAGATAGATAGAAAGATAAATATAGATAAATCAATAGACACATAGATATATAGATAGATTAATAGATAAATAGATAGATAGATATATAGACAGATAGATACATAGATAGAAAGACAGACATAAAGACATTTTTATACATAGATAAATAGATAAACAAATAGATAGATAAATAAATAGTAAGATACATAGATAGATAGAGCAATAGAGATATAGAAATACTAGCACATAGATAGGCACAAAGAAAGATAGATAAATAGGTATACACATAGATAGATGGGTATACAAAAAGATAGATAGATAGAATGATACATAAAGATATAGATAGTTAGAATGATACATAAAAAGATAAATAGATAGACAAATTGATAGATTGATAGAATGATAGATAAATTGATAGAAAGTTTGATTGATTGATTGATTGACAGATTGATAGATAGAATGATAGATAAATAGATAGATAATTGATAGACATGATGATATATAGATAGACTGGCAGATAAATATATAGATAGAAATATAGAAAAATAGATAGATAGATAGAATAATAGATAGATAGACAGATAGACAGACAGACAGACAGATAGATAGTAGATTAAATAGTTAGAAAGTCTAATAGATAGACAGATATTAGACAGATAAATAGATAAATAAATAAATAAATAGATAGATAGATAGAGCGAAAGATAGATAGAAGGATTAAGAAATAAATAGAAATATAGATAGAAAGATAGAGAAATAGATATACAATAAATCAACAGAGATATAGACAAATAGATAGATAGATAGACAGATAGATGGACAGATAGATAGATATATAGATAGATAAATAGACTGATAGATCAACAGAAAGATTGACAAATAGAAATAAAGATATATAGACATATAGATAGACAGATAGATAGACACATAGATATAGAGATAGATAGACAGATAGATAGATATAGAGATAGATAGACAGATAGATAGATAAATAGCAAGACAAATTGATTGACAGATTGATAGAAAGATAGATAGATTGATAGATAAATATGCAAATAGATAGATAAAGTGAAATACAAATATATTGATAGTTAAATAGATAGATAGATTGATATGTAGATAGATAGAAAAATAGATAGACAAATTGATAGAATGATTAATAGATAGATTGATATACAGATTGATACACAATTGGATATACAGATTTATAGATAGTTTGTTTGATGATTAAGAGATTGATAGCTAATTGATTGATAGACAAATAAATAGATTTATAGATAGATAAAAAGATATATTGAAATATTATTAGATTGATATATAGATAGGTAGATACATAAAGAGATAGATACACATATAGATAGACATATAGATAGACAAATAGATAAACAGATAGATAGACAAATAGATAGAAAGATAGGTTGACAAATAGATAGATAGATCGATAAATAGACTGATAGATAGAAAGAAATAAAGATAAATAAATAGTTTAAAGACAGACAAGTAGATACCCGAATAGATAGATACATATATAGATATAGATATAGATATATATATATAGGTTGACACATATAATGATAGAAAGAAAGATAGAATGATGGATAAAAAGATATATAGACTGATATAAATATTGAAAGATAGATAAATAGATAGATAAACAAGTATATAGATAGAAACATAGACAAATAGAACATATATATATATATATATAGACAAATAGATACACAGACAGAGGGATAGAGATGCAGACAAATAGATAGACAAATAGACAGACAAAAATATAGATGGATTGAAAGACAGATAAACAGATATACAGATAGATAGATAGATAGATAGATATGCAAGAATTCAAGTAGTGAGGTAGGAAGACAAACAGGTAGACAGATAAATAAACAAATAGATAGATATACAGTCTGACAAATTTACAACATATACACAAATAGACAAATAGATAGACAGATAGATAGAAATATAAAATAAATGTTAGAACGAAATGAAGATTTATAGATATATTGATAAACTGATAGAAAGATAGATAAATAAATCGACATATAGATAAATAGGTTGTTAGATAAACAGATATAAAGATAGATAGACATACGGACTGATAGATAGATAGATAGATAAATAGATATATAGACAGATTGAACGATAGTCATATAGAATGCTTGATAAATAGATTCATAGACAGATTGATAAACAAATTGATCAAGAGATTGATAGACAAATAGATAAATAGATAGACAAATAGATAGGTTAATTGAAAGAAAAATAGATTGATATATAGATAGATATATAGACAAATAGATAAATAAATAAATAGTCAGATTATTAGGCATATAGATAAAGATATTATTAGATAGATTGATTGATAAATGGATAGACAAATAGATAGACATAGATAGATAGATAGATTGATTGATAGACTAAAATATAAATAAATAGATAGATAGATAGAAAAGACTAATAAATATATTAATAGATATCGAGATATATTTTTAGAAAGAATGATAGACATATCAAAATATAAAGTGATATAAAGATAGATAGATAGATTGATTGATTGATTGACTGATAGATAGATAGATAGGTAGATAGATTATTAGATTGATAGAAAGATAGATATATTAATAGATAGATAGATAGATACATAGATAGATAGATAGATAGAAAAAAAGCCAAAAAGATAGATAGAAAGATAGATAGTTAGAGATACAAATACATATACACTAATAGAAAGATAGAAATATCATCAGATATATATATATATATATATAGACAGACAGACAGATAGATAAGTAGGTAGGTACGTAGATAGATTGATAGGTAGGTAGGTAGGTAGGTAGATAGATAGATATATATATACATACATACAGATAGATAGATAGTTCAATAGATAGTTAGATACAACGATAGATAAATAGATAGAATGTCATATAAATAGACTGATAGATATACATATTTATAGACAAATAGATAGATAGATAGATAGATGGATAAGAAAATATATAGATAGAAATATATATATATATATAAAGATAGATAGATAGATAGATAAATAGATATATAGTTAGATACATAAATAGATAGATAGACAGATAGATAGATAGATTGTAAGATAGATTGGTATATATACAAATAGATTGACATATAAATAGATTGATAGACATATAGATAGATAGATAGATAGATTGACTAACTAATTAATAGGTAGAATGTTTGATAGAAAAATAGATAGATATATAGATAGATAGACAAATAGATAGACTAATATATATAAATAAAGATAGATAGTTAGACATAGAGATAGATAGATTTATTATTAGATAGATAGACAAATAAAAAAACAAGTTAATAGATAGATAGAGAGACTAACTAATTAATAGATAGAATGTTTGATAGAAAAATAGATAGATAGACAAATAAATAGACTAATATATAGAAAGAAAGAAAGAAAGATAGTTAGACATAGAGATAGATAGTTTTATTATTAGATAGATAGACAAATAAATAAACAAGTAGATAGATTGATTGATCGATAGATAGATAGATAGATTTATATATAGACAAATAGTCAGATAGTTAGATAGATATATAGAAATATAGATAGAATGATTTATAGAAAGACATATAGATAAAAATATAGATAGATATATAGACAGATAGATATACAAATAGATATATAGATAGATAGATTTATAGTTTGAAAGATAAAATGATAGATAGGCAAATAAATAAATAGAAAGATAGACTGATTGATATTTAGATAGATATATAGACAGATATATAGATACATAAATAGATAGATAGGTAGGCATATAAAAAAAATAGATAGACAGATCAATAGATAGAAAGGCATATAGATAGATAGAAAGATAGATTAATAGATAGATAGATAGACAGATAGACAAGCACATACATAGACACATATATAGACAGATATATTCATAGATAGATAAACATTTTTAGAGATAGATAGATTAGATTGATTGATTGACAAATAGATAGCTAGACAGATAGATAGATAGATAGATAGTGAGACAGATAGATTAGCAGGTTGATTGATAGAAAGACTGATAGATAGAAAGACAGATAGATAGATAGATAAACAAATAGATAAATAGATAGATAGATAGATAGGATACATACATAGATAGATAGATATACAAATACATCGATAGATAGATTGATAGATTGATTGATAGAAATATAGATAGACAGTTAGAAAAATAGATTGATAGACTTACGGTTAGATAGATTTCTAGATTTATTGTTAAACATATTGATTGATAAATCGAGAGACTTATAAATAGAATGATTCATAGACAGATCGATAGATAGATAAATAGATAGATAGATAAACAGATAGACAGATAGATTTATAGATCAATAGCTAGACAGATTTATTGATTTATTGATTGATAGTTAGATAGATAGACAAATAGACAGATAGATATACAGATAGATATACAGATAGATAGAAAAATAAATAGATAGATAGATACACATATCGATAACCCAATAGATTGACCTATAGATTAATAGATATATAGAAAGATAGATATATTGATAGATAAATAGAACGACACATAGTCCAATAGATAGACACATATATAAGCACATATATAGACATATTGAAAGATATATAGATAGATAGACCCATAGATAGATAGATAAATAGATAGACATATAGATAGATAGATAGATTAATAGATATATATAGATAGATAGATATAGATAGATAGAAAGATAGACAGACATACATATAGATATATAGATAGATAGATAGACAGATAAATAGATAGATAGTTAGACAGACAAGTAGATCGATAGATAGACAGACAGATCGATCGATAGATAGACAGATTGATTGATTGATTGATATATAGATAGATAGAAAGATAGACAAATAGACAGACTAAAAGACTGATAGAAAGAAAGAAAGATAGATAGACAGATACATATAAAGACAGATATATAGACAGACTAATAGATATATAGCAATTTAGAAAGATAGATAGTTAGCTAGACAAATAGGTATATATCTTGATAGATTGATTGATAAACAAATAGGTAGACATATAGATAGATAAATAGATAGATTGATAGATAGACACTACAAAAATTGTCTGTTTATCTACAAAAATTTATCTATAAAAATAATCCCTAGCTAATTTGTGAGGGATTAGCTAGGGTATAACAAGAGATGTATGATTTTAGATTAAATGAAAAATTTGCGATAGATTTGTGACTGATTAGAGATGCATATTTTTAATGGAAACTTGTCCCTCGTTAATAATGTCATAAATTTTGGTGCAAAGATTTGCACCAAATTTAACAACTCTAGAGATGGATTTTTTCTAGCTAATTAGCTTTAGATAAAATCTCTCGCTAAATAGTTATCTAGAAATTTTTTTTATAATTATATATTAATAGTAAGTGATTAGTCATTATATTATAATTATCACAAAATATATCAATTTAGCTAGGCATTCTTCCCTAGCTATTTAGCTCGGGATTAATTTTTCTCTTTAATCTATACTGAATTATTTGTTTTAATATTTTTTAAAATTTTATATATGTAAGGTCTGTCATGGTCTTTGGATAAGGAATCTTTGAAAGACACCTTCTCCTTATATAATTATAAAAATAAGAATTATAATTAAATAATTAAAAAAAATATCTAAATACGAATAAAAATTTATATTAATAAAGACTAAGATAAATATTTTTACTTTTAGAAAATTTTAAAAAATAATACAAAACATTATTTAAATTATTTAATTATGATATATATTTTATACTTATTAATATATACATTAAATAATTAATTCTATAATTATAAATATTTTTTAAAATTTTTGCAGTAATAAATGAACATACATAAATAATTGTATTAATAAAAACCTAAAATAATTATTTGTATGATAAAAAATATTACAAAAAATGTGAATTAATGAATAAACAAATAAATAATTATTTTTATGATTATATAAATCTTTAAAAAATATATATTTTCAAAAAATTTGAATTATTTGAATTTTTAAAAAAATTCATATTTTTCAAAAATTTGAAATAAAATATATTGATATATAAGTATAAATGAATAGATATTTTAATTACATCTTAGAGGTGTCAAAAGGGCTGGTCTGGCCTTTCCCATTTTTTATGGCCCCTCTGGGCTAGCTTGATGTTCCTGTAATGGCATGCTTGAAAAGGTGGTTCGGGCCAGACACTACCTATGGCTTGGAATCTGCCCAAGTTTGAATGGTTTAGACCAGGTTGGTCATGTTGGACGGGTCGATTTGACTTAGGGCGGGTCTTTTTTTAAAAAAATTAAGATTTCAAGGGGCGTGTCGCCACATCACCATCGCCCATTGGGCATGTCAAGTCATTGCCCATTATGCATCACCACATTGTCCCCCCTGCCATGTCCAGGATCCAATCACCCATGCCATGCTTGGCATGACACATGGGCCAAAATCCCTAGGCATGCCACGACATGATTCATGTAGAGGGTCAACCCAGCATGGGCCCGGGCATGACATTGCAGGGTGCCATGTCGGGCCAGGCATGAGTGAATTGTGTTAGACTTTGGGCCATGCCCTGGCCACCTGGCCCATTTGACACCTATATTATATCCAAAAACTTTTGATGATTTATAAAAAAAATTTCTCGAGGTGCTTATTAAAATAATACTTCAAATATTTTTTATGGTTTCTAAAGAGTTTTTAAAAATATTACAAATGATATTTTTTTGTCCTAAAAACACTTAAAATTATTATTAGTCCTATAAAGACTTTTAAGAGCACTACCAATTTGACCCTACATTGATTTGAATTCAAGTTTTTTTTTGCACTGCTGAAATTTATAATAGTTAAACCTTTGAGTAAAATATTTAATATTAGCTTTTTATATTTCGTTCTTATTAAAATAATAAATATATCTTTTTTTTATAATCTTCTCACTTTATGTTATTTAAGGATTTTTATAAATTATAAATTATATCAAATAATATGAATTTTTATGTCTAAAAGTTTATTTCATATTATATTCATAAAAATCTATTAAATTCTTAAAAATGTATAACCATATATATATATATATATATATGTTTATTTATGAAATACTTTTTTATAATTTCATAATATTTTTTTATTTATAAAATAATATTATAGATTTATCCATAAATTATTAAAAATATGAAATATAATACATTTTGTAGGGTTATATATTTATACAATTTAATTAAGGTTATATGAAATAATATGTTTTTTTAAAATAAAATAATATGAAAATTTAGCAACAACTTTAGGGACGGATTTTCCCTTAGTAATTCGTAGCTAAATTTAATTTTTTTTTACAAACCTAAATATGAAGAGTTACTGTTGTTGTGATTTCAAAAACTCGATGTCATTTTAGAAATCCGATGTGATTTCATAAAAACACAACATACAGTGTAGAATAGTCAAGACCTAAACCTGAACACCAACATCCTATCCTTGGCTGCAGGATCTATAGCTTTTCCAAATCATCTCCAACATTCACTTCTCCACTCATGCATCTGTATATCAGGCGCTTTATTTATACCATGAATTCATGATTAATCGCACATGATTTTTCATCCAAATGGAACCCTCTTCATAATCTCTATAACTTCATCTCATTGAACCATCTTCGCTTTGGTAAGCATGAACACCGACTTATAGGAGCACCACAAACAAGGACTCATGTAAAATATTGATGATGAAGAAGGTATTGGTCTTCATTTTTTTTATCAATTTTTAGGGTTTTAATGCAAAAAATTTGCAATTCCATATCATATCATGTTATTGATTATTTCAGTCTCACACATGTTCATGTTTTTATCAGCATCTCTATCTCTTGTATCATTCTTTGATCCATTTCACTTGAATTAATCAAGTTGTAGAGCATGCTAGCATATCTTACTATAGCATCAAACTATAAAATATTGACATTTCTGAGCATAGTCACATTATTATCGTTGGATATAGCTATATTAGGTTAGTTTATGATCAAGCTCTAGACCTCTTTAAGCTAATCCATATATTTTAATTCATGTAGGTACTAGCTCAAGCAATTCAATTTCATCCAAAGGTTCTTGAAGTTTGGATTTATGCTGCAACTTGGAAATTTAATCATAACTTAATTGCTACAACTGATAGGATTCTTATGCACAATGGTTTAAGAATCTGCTCAAATTCAGATCTATGGGTTGAGTATATTTGTATGGAACTTACATACCTCAACAAGTTGATGGTAAGGAATCAATATCTTGGGTTAACTTTATATTTTCATTATTATTTTTGATACAGTGTTCTCCTATAAATATTTACATCACTACGATGAGATTTCGTCTCAATGTTTTATTGAAGGTAAAACTCAGTTGAACCAGCAAATATGGTAGAGTGAAATATTGTATGATTTATTTTGGATAAGCATTACATTCATATTCTTTGTTACTGTGTTACTGTTTTTTACTTTGATAGGTGGTGGGGGACCAATAATGGGTGACTTGTGGACTCTAAGAGGCTTAATTATGAACATGAAATGCTGTTTCTATTTGGCGAACAATGTATTTACATTTCAATGTGTTCCAAAGTTTTTTATTTATCATCAACTCATCTATTTCTTTCATTTTTTGATGATACATTACTTTCTTCAATGGGGCATTTCCATATAAATTTTGAAAGGAGATTATCAAGTAGCTAATATGCTTCTTAAATTAATGAGTTTTTGGCGCATAATTCCATTTCTAAAAAATTGTTGGCAATGGATGCTAGATGTTAGAGAGAACCATTCATGATGATTTTCTTCACTAACAGACTAACTTATGAAAAAATGATTCATTTGTGGTTCCATACTAACATTGATGGACCCATGGGTCTAGCTATGCTCAAAACCTCAATATTCAAATTCGGAATATAAATGGTTTATATGTGGATTCCATGGGTGTGTTTCATATGGAACTTCATAAAGAATATCTGAAAATAAAAGAAACATATCATGAATGCACAAAAGGTGCTGACATATATCTGAAAAACATCATAAATTATAAAACTGTGTTGTGGAGACATGCTACAGATTTTTTTGGACTTTGCAGAAATTTATAAGTTTAAAAAGGATGTTGGACCTTCTTCTATGTATGTCTTGGAAATTCTGAAATCACCCAATGCTTCAAGATATCTGTTGGGATTTAAATGATATAATTATATATGTACCTTTTGAAACACATATGCAAATTATAATCATTATGAGATTTAAATGATCCAATATTTAAGAAACTAACAATATTTCTCAATTATTATATAATTTATCATTTTTTTATAATTATTTAATGTTTTATATGAGTGCTTTTAAGTATGTAAGGTATCATAATCATTTTCATATTTTTATATAGAGGATTACAAAACATATTTGTAGTGAGAATTATGTGTGTATATTGTAAGCTATAATTTTTTATGTGTATTTATTCTTTGACTTAAATGTATGATTATATAAATTCTAATTATTGGATTTTATAAGAATTTTAAAGTTAAAAGTATCTAAGTGAGAATAATACTAAGATGTGTGATCTCTACTAAAATTCACTGAATTATAGACCAATTATTTGATAAGTAATTAGTTGTTTTTGGTTAGTAAACCTATTACTAACGATTTACCGATTGAGTTTCATAATCGTTATGCTGAGACATATTTGGTCTGCATGGTGAGATGTCGGGTACCTGGGATGCCCTGTATACTGCTGCTAGTCCTAATGTGGTTGCTGCAGGTGCTGCTGTAGGTGATGGAGTAGATGTTGTAGCTAGAGCATTACGGTGAATAATCCGAGGTAGATCATCAGGATTGAATTGCAGTCCTCCATCTTGAAACTTCTTTGTAAGCCAGTCAAAATGCAGACACAACTCATCCCTATCATCCACAAGTGTGTGATGATATGCCACTATCGTCCCCGGCCCACTATGAGCCAAGATTGCTACTATGTTTATCAAACCTCTTCCTATAATCAAGATCTTCCCATCTTCTACGCCACTCCTTGAAAACATGATCTGGGATACTCAAATCTTATTCTTTTTTTTTCAACCATTTATCTTTTACCTTGTACATGGTGTCTTTATACCGACTGGTAGTATGTTTGTAGAACACACTTTTAATCGCTTCCTTTGGCTGTGTCCACCTATAAACTTTTTGCAATTATAATTAAAAGATTTTTAATTAGTCAACAAAAGAAAAAATAAAATATGTAAAAAATGTTAGGTAGTAATATGTACCTTAAATTCTCTCCAAATTATTAATTGGTCTCTATGTGTGAGTGACTTCCAATTATGTCCATAAGGTTTAAAGGACTTCCTGAAAATTGTCTTCAAAACTCTAGAAATGGAAACATACACTCTAACTTTGTCCTGTAACCTAAAATTAAATAGCATGTTAGAAATAAATTAAGAAATTAATAAATCATTAGTTAAGTTTTATATCTTACGGATTATCAATTGCAGGATCAAACTAAGCTATGGGGAGAGTCTCGTTTGTAGGGTGCTCTGATGAAGACTCTCCAACATCTCCATCCTTTACCTCCTCTCCCTCCCACGTCTCTTGATTATTCATCAAATATCAGGACCATTCTGTGGATTAGTCTGCTGATGCTACTACTGCGGTACATTCACAACCTTCTCTGTCTACTGTGGCATCTCATCCATGCATGACCTTTTACCAGGTTCGTGCATACCTAATGCCTTGCTACATATACCAGAACTGGTATGACCTTGCAATGTGCTGCCTCTACCTCATCCACATGCCATATCTATTAAAAATAATAAACAACAAATTATTGATTAGTAAGCTTCAAGTAAAATACATAAGGTAATTAACACAAATAAAAATGATTAATGATTAAAATAACATAAAACTCACTATCTACTCATTCTCATCAGAATCATCCAAATCTAGTTCATCTCCCTCTTCAAATGTAGTAACATCATTTTCAAACTTCTCTTCATCACTCATTTCTTTCTCATTATCAATTAAATATTCATCAACATCTAAATTCCCACTTATATCCATCTCAGAAGATGTGACTAAAAGGAAGTCTTCATCGCCCACCATAGCTTCGATTATAACATCATTGTAATCATTTTGAAAAGATAGTTCTATGATATTAGTTATTGGTGATGCGAGGATGTCAATTTGAACCATTGCTTTTATCTTGCACACAGCTTTCCAATCCTTTCTAGGATGGGTCCGACCCATATATTCACAATAATAAACCTGTGATGCTTGTACTACTAATACAAAAGGTTCATACATATTGAATCATTTTTTATTGTGCACATCAACAAGTTAATATCGAGGATGGACAACACTACTAACATGTGATGTTGGATCAAAACATTCACATTTGAATAATACAGTTAATTTAATCGGGAGGGCTTCAAATTCTAACTCGATCACTTTGACCAAAGTCTCGTAATAGTCATATTCAATTTCATTGTATACGGATCCTTTAATGCATACCCTCGTATTGTCTGTTGCTTGATAACTACTATATAATTTAGTGTGAAATTTAAAACCATTCACACAGTAAACATTATAAGTTCTAACCTCTCTTAGAGGACCTCGTGCTATACTTCGAAGATAATGATTGGAAATTTTATTTTCATGATTATGAACCTGCAATCGAAAATCAGTTGATTGTTGAGATTACAATTATAAATTTTTATTAGAACAAAATAATTATCTTGTGATTTTTATTTTAAGTAAACATATGTATTTTTCAAACAATGATGGAAATTCTTGTTTCGTCACTGTATTGATAGCTTCTTCATTCAGTTTGGAAACTATTTATGTTTATCTATAACAAATTGACAAAAAAAAGAATTTAGAAATAATTGATACATTGATAAGAAATAATAAATTAAAATGGTAAATAGATCTCATTTGACTTTTAGGTAATACTTACTTTTTGAATGATTGAACCTTTGGACAATTCATTAGGACATATAGAAGTGCTGTAGTATATTATTGTCTGCTAGATACCATTTTACTTAAGCACGAATTTCTTTACCCAAGGCTTGAAAATTTCAAACATATCATTATCCACAATGTCAATAAGATAAACCTAATTCTGCTTTTCCTTAAGTGGAAGAGTTGGATCTCCTTCTTTGAAATATAATGATGCTAATTTGGCAGCCTCATCCATAATTTAACCTATTGATATAGAATCATCAACCTAGCCCTATTCATTTTGTATGTTTTATTTTCCTCAAGTATCGATAAAAAGATTATTGAATATTACAAGTCATTTGTGTGTGTGTGTGCAGGAAAAGAATTGGTTGAGTGAATTAATATTATCTTTTTGGAGGATACATCTAATGATAATGGATAGGACCAATAATCCTAGCTTCATAAGCCAAGTACACTGGAAGATGTTCCATTGAGTCAAAAAACTAAGACGGAAGATCTTCTCAAGATTTCATAAGATAATAGAAATTTATTCATCCAGATTCCTAAATTCCTCATCAGTCAAAGAAGAAGAAGTTAATTGCTTGAAGAATAAATAAATCTCAGTTATCGGCTCCCATATTCTATTAGGCAGGAATTCTCGAAGAGCAATTGGTAACAACCTTTGCATGAATACATGACAATCATAATTCTTCATGCCAAACATCTTAAGTTTGTTCACATCTATCCACTCCAACACATCCTTCTTCTATGATTTATTCACAACAAATAACACATCAGGGTATTTAATGGTGACAAGATTTTTTACAAATTGAGCACGATGACAATATTTATTCAACTCATCTCTTGACTTGTACGTGTCCTTAATTTTCCCTGGAATGTTAAATACTATATTGAAAATATTGTCAAACACATTCTTCTCAATATGCATAACATCAAGATTGTGCCTAAGCAAGTGTTCATGCAAGTAGGAAAAATCCTAGAAAATACTTCTCTTATTCCACCCACAAATCTTAGATATAGTTGCATTCACAACCTCAGCATCAATATCTATCACTTTTTTCAACCCTATGTTGTTCAAATCCTACAGAATTTCATATCTAGATCTAACCCTCGTGAATTATTTAGTAAACTTTCTATTCTTAATGAAGTTTTTGGTGTTATGTCGAAATGGATGATTAATGGGAAAAAACGTCTGATAGTTGTATAACCATGACTATTTTCCACTCTTAATTAATATAAAAGCATCAGAATCTTCTATAGAATGGGGACATGCTAACATACCAGTTGTACTCCACCCAGACATCATATAATATGCTAAAAAGTGATTTATGATCCATATGAGGGCAGCGTGCATCTGATAATTTTTTCATTTGGAAATATCATAAGTTTGAACCCCAACACCCCAAAGACTTTTCAAATCCGTTATCAATGGATGCAGGAAAATATCTATCTTCCCCTTTGGATTCATTGGCCGTGACACTAACATAGTAAGAAACATAAATTCTTTCTTCAAACATAAGTCTGGAGTCAAGTTATACAACATTACCACCACAAGCCACAATGAATATTACTATCCAGATTGACCAAACGACTAAA
Organism: Sapria himalayana; assembly: GCA_029783825.1. Taxonomy (NCBI): domain Eukaryota; kingdom Viridiplantae; phylum Streptophyta; class Magnoliopsida; order Malpighiales; family Rafflesiaceae; genus Sapria; species Sapria himalayana. Next base: position 87,964 of record JAREIK010001799.1, read on the forward strand.
AACCATTAGCCAAACCTAGCCTAACATTTCAAATATTAGAATAAAAATCTGGAAAACACCCATCAAAATGATTCCAAGTAGGGGCATCAGAAGGGTGACACATCTTACCATCCCCCATATGATGCTCTGAATGTCACATCATTTCATTAGATATTGTGATTGATGCATACAATCTCTGCAACCTAGGTGTTATTGAAAAATCGTGCATCTTCTTATATGGCACCTTCAACTTCCGTATATACAATCTATTTCCAGAACTCCTAACCTTTTGCTTGTACCGAGCATGACCACATATTTTATAACTTTTAAGGTCATTGTCATCACCCTCGTTTATCATACAGTTGTTCACACAATAATGAATGACCTGTACGGGTAATCTTAAGCCTCTAACTAACTTCTTCATGCTGTAGAAATCCAATGGCAATAGATCATCTCCTAGAAATAATTCTTGAATAAAATTAGACAAATCATCAAACCATGCCTGCGGACACATGTGTTTGCACTTTATTTCTAACATCCTCACGACCACAGATAGTTGAGTATGCTTAGAATTTCTCTCATAACAGGTTTGTCTCCAGCTTGAATCATATCATACAAATTCCTTGCCTTGGTATTGGGTTCCTCATTCAAGGTGAATTCATGACCCACAACATCACAAACTATTTTATAGAATGTAGTGTGATTCATATTATGCAACCATCTTATTAGTTTCACTTACTAACACCCGTACTAAACTCGAATACCTTTGTTGGACTTGCTTCTTACCATGGTATATCCAAACATAGTAATCAACAACAAAACCATTTCTATACAAATGCATCTTCGCAGTCTCAACATTCTAAAAGCAAATTCAACAAATACATACACCTTTGTTAGACTAATCTGATATTTAACTAAAGTTCAAGGATACCTTATATAAGTACCACCATTCATACACTCAGGATGTCTAAGTGCAATAAATTCATCAACTTTATCCCCCCATTCATTAGAGAACATTCCATTGATTATTCGACCATTGTACATCCATTCACGATCGTCTTCCATAACTAGTCACAAAAAAAATTAATTTAGTAAACAAACTCGATTGTCTCTAATTAATTTTATGTTCATTGAAAATTTATTTTGGTTCCGATAATGTTTTTTTTACCCGTGATATGCAACCTACTATACATCCACCTCCACCTCCACCCGTCCAATAGTTATTTTCACTTCAATAGGTTTTGTCCTAATCCATAATGGAGCATTAATACTAAATAGCTAGAAATTCGGTAAAAACATAAAAAAAGGCATCAAACACATTAACCATGGCTGCAAACATCTTCTTTGTTTGTTCAAAATTACGGTGTACCTAGAAACATGAGGCACAAAAAATTTGCTTTTAAATTTTATAGGATGAATGTTTAATACATACATACATACAAACATACATGAATACATACATACATTGATACATACATACATGGATACATACACAAATATATGACCTTTTTCTCTTTTAAAAGATGCAAATTATAATAAAAAAATAAAATCTTTTTTTATAACTTATTAATATTAACACATTATGCCTAATCTGAATACCAAACAAAGTTTTTCAATCAATTAAAAATTATTTTACCATCCATTGTATCTTAACACATAATGAGAAGTAGCTTAGAAGATTATGAAATTTGCTTATAAAATGTTTAATTACATCATAAAAGACTACTAGACCTTATACTTGTCTTGTATTGAGCTGTTGGGCTTTCTCTCGAGGCTTTAACACATTGTATGGGTTGGTATCATCAAAAGGTGGAGGAGGTTTCAGAATCAACCATACCTCATTACACCTAACTCTTATGAAAAATAAATGCCAATAAGATGAAAATAATTTAAAACAAAAATAAATAGCAAGCATGCAATAGAATATGTAAAAGCAGCTCCTATGATTCATCAACCACTTAAACAGTTATTTATGAGTAATGTCAAACATAAAGACATACAAATGGCCATGTTGTGCCAGAATGGTCCATTATAGTGTGACATATATGCATAGTTATATGTTATTATACATATAGTATATATAGTTATAAATCAATATATATAGTTAAACATATAGTTACAAATATATAGTTATAAGTAATTATAAGTAATTATAAATCATTATATAGTTACAAATATATAGTTACAAATATATAGTTATACATATAGTATATATAGTATATATAGTTACATATAGTTACCGATAAATCATTATATGTTATTATACATATAGTATATATATTTATAAATCATTACACACACACACACACACAAGTAATTATAAGTAATTATACATAAATGTATACAAAATTATAAACAAATTTATAGATTTACATATATGTATAAATAGTTACAAATATAGTTATATTTAATTATATAGACTTTTATATAGTTATACAAATATATATATATATATATATATATATAGTTATACACATATAGTTAAACATAATGTTGGATGTTCTTATACATGTAATTTTAAATATAGTTACATGTGATTATACATATAGTTACACATATAGTTAAATGTATATTTATACATGTAGGTTTATATATTTGTTCATTTAATTTTATATATTTATACATATAGTTATGTATAGGTTTATATATAGTAGAATACTTTTTTATATATTAATATATACAAATATATATTAAATATAAGTTGTAAAGTATATATTTAAATATTATTATGTATAAAGCCTTTATAGTTATAGATATAGTAAGATACAATTATTTATAGTTATATATTATTATTCATATAATATATATAGTTATAAATAGTTATAAATAATTAAAAAAATAGTTATATATAGATATATTAATACACGTAGTGATAAGTAGTTATACAAAAATGTATACAAAATTATAAAATAATATGTAGATTTACATTTATGTATACATAGTTATAAATATAGTTATATTTAATTATATAGAGTTTCATATAGTTATACAAATATAAATAAATAGTTATACACATTTAGTTAAACATGATGTTGTATGTTGTTATACAATAATTATAAATATAGTTACATGTGGTTATACATATTGTTACACATTTAGTTATACTTATATATATACATATAGGTATAAATATGATTTCATTTAATTTTATATGTTTATACATAAAGTTATAGTAAATTACTTTTTTATATGATAATATATACAAATTTATATTAAATATAAGCTATAAATTTAATATTTAAATATAAGTATGCATCAAACTTTTATATTTATACATATAGTAAGATACAATTATTTATAGTTATATATTATTATACCTATAATATATATAATTATAAATAGTTAAATATAATTTAACATATAGTTATACATAGATAAATTCATAAAAGTAGGTATAAGTAGTTACACATAAATATATACAACGTTATAAACAAATATTTTGATTTAATTATATGAATACATATATGTATATATAGTTACAAATATTAGTATATTTAATTATATAAAGTGTTACATAGTTATACAAATATTTATATATAGTTATACACATATAGTTATAAATATATATGTAATTAAAGATATAATTATATATAACATTTATATAGTTATACATTTAGTAAAATACAATTATATATAGTTATATATTAGTATACATATAATATATCTTTTTAGAAATATAGTTATATAAAATTATACATATAGTTATACTTTATTATATAGTTAAAAATTAGTTATGTATAGTTATAAATATAATAATAAAAATAGTTTACTTAATTATAAATATAATTATAAATACTTATATATATAATGTCATATAATTATATAATTAAACAAATGTTTATATATAAGATTTGTGATTAAAATATTTTTATAAATGTTACTTAAATATAATTATATATATGTAACACTTTTATAAATAATATATAGTATCTGTATCACATTTATATAAACTTTATAAATATTCTATATTGATATAAAAATTAATATGTAATATAAAAATTTAGAAAATTGTATAATCATTTAATGTTCCATAATTGTTATATAAAAAAATTTATAACTGGATTGTTTTAAGTAAATGTTGTATAGATATTTACAAACATTAATACATATGTATAAATATTTATATTTAACATTATATGTTAATATATACATATAAGTGTTTATAAATAATGTAATTCATTTATATAAATTAAAGTATAGATATTTATATATAATGTCAAACGATTATATAATTTTATAAAACTTTATATATATTGTTACATGTTTATAATTTATTCAGAGATAACAAAAATATAACCCATTAATATTATGTTTAATTTTTCTTTAGTTACAGGAGCAGAAAATATCATGAATTATATATTTTCTTCGGCGAGAGAAGGATAGAACAAAATGCAACTATATTGTAGTTGAAATCAATAAAACCCTAAAAATTTAAATAGTAGAAGAATAAAGATTATAATGACAATTTATAGTTTCATTAATAGAGTAGAATCAAAATCATATAGGTTAAATAAAAATAGAAGCAAAGAGAAAGAAAATCGGGGGAGAATTAAAAAAAGCTAATACTTGATTATTCTGAAAAAATGAAAATTTGATAGTACTAATTAAATTCAAAGAGATGGAGATATGTATATAACATTCTGAAGGAGAAGAACAATGAAAAACTTAGATGGATTCAAAAGAAATGATATAATTTCTCGGTTTCTCCCTTATAGTCACATATTGCTTCTGCTTCGAAAAATGAAAGAGGGGAAGTTTGCTAATTGTTAATGCCTTAGCAAATTTTTTTTAATCAAAAAATTTAACCTAGAAACTACCGACCAAAATTTTTTTCGGTAGTTTGGTCGGTAATTAAGAAGTTATAGATATTTTGGAAAGCTACTTTACCGACCATTTTTCATGGAAATATATTTTTTGACTTTAAATGGTCAGTAATTTATCGATAATTTTTATTCGCTAATTCCCAACTAATTTAGAGATCAATTTCCAACCAAATATATTTGATCGGTAAATATGGTCAATAAATATGGTCAGTCTTTGGTAGGAAATATAGTTGAAAATATTTTTTTTGGACCCCCTTTTTTGTCTCTAAATAGTCGTGATTTGGTCAGTAATTACTGCTCTATTTTTTAGGTCGGTTGTTTAGTCGATAATTAAGTAGTTATAAATATTTTGGAAAGTCACTTTACCGACCATTTTTCATTGTAATGTATCTTTGATCGTTAGATGATCAGTAATTTATCGGTAATTTTTATTCGCTAATTCCCTACTAATTTACAGACTAATTTCTAATCAAAAATATTTGGTCAATAAATATGATTGATCTTTGGTCGGAAATATGGTTGGAAATAGTTTTTTTTTTCCGAAACCCCTTTTTGGTCTCTAAAAGATCATGATTTGGTCGGTAACTACCGTCCTATCTTTTTGGTCGATAGTTTGGTCGGTATTCGTGTTATTTTTAGTAGTGGATAACTTAGGAAATCTTTGTGTTGAATATATATATTAGAATAATACTGAGATGTGTGATATTTTTAAAGTCTTGGTGCGATGATAAGTAACTTGATCCAAGTAAGCTAAGTCTCGTATTTGAGACTTATCAGATATAGTTGTTAGAGAACTAGCTTAGATTTCCTTTCAATTTACCTAAATAATATTTGTAGAGAATTTTATATAAAGTGCTAAAGGGAAGACCACAAGTGGATCTAATCCTCCTCGAGGTATTGATGATAATTTTTCAAAGCCTACTGGTTTAGATGAAATTTATTCTAGTGTGTCTTATTGGACTGTCAGAGGTTCCACTTACAAGCCATATTTTGACATTGACACTTTTATAAAATGAGATGTAGAAATTATAAAATTAACTTGATCACAAACTAAAATAACATAAATCAAATTTCAGTAACTCTTATATACATATTAACTCATTAAAACCCCTTATATAGGAGGCAAGTTCATTTGGGTGACCCACATGAGTTGGGTGCTCCCATCAAGAAGGAAAATAAAAGTAAAAACCCCCAAATTTTAAATAAGTAACTCCAATAACAAATTTCAATATCCTTGTTATCATGGTGTGTGAAAGTTAAAAATATCAAAAGGTAAATTAATTAAGTTAATTTGAACTAGAATCAAAGAATATTCACTTGTAACATAATAAACTAATAAAAATTTAAAACAATAATTGTGTTGTCGATAATAAGAGCATCCTATGATGTTCTCAAATAATTTTTGGGTGTTCAAGAGAAGATCCTAAAGAGCTAGAAGTGCATTATAGTTAGATTATAGGCAATGATGTCGGCTCATGAAGGAAGGTTGGCGCATATAAGGGGTTTACATGGAGAAATATCTAAATAGGCAAAGGTGACCCAAGAAATTTGAAACTCTAGGATGAGAAGATAATCCTGGGTTAGAGGAAACATCAACATTATTCACCAAAGCAGAACTTGAACTTGCCATTATACATGGAACATCTTTAAGTTGTATTGACAAATCCCTATCATGGAATTCATCATCTTTACCATACCAAATATTACTAGAGAAAATTGTATATTTATTGTCTGTTGTATTTAGTTTGTTTTGATAAACTTATTTGTATAACAAAAAATATTTTTTATTTATATATTGTTAGTACAGAAAAAAAATATTGAAAGGTTGGGAATGCAGCAATAGCACACCAACGGGGGTTGCTACTCGGTCAGTGGGCTTAAAAACATTTTGGAGCATAACTCGATCCACCCAAGTGATTCGACCCGCACCATTATTGATATCGAGAAATTATTTAATATAAATTGATTTTTTATTTCTATTTTTTGCTACTCCCAATTTACTGCTGAACTATACATTTTTGTCTTCTCTCTCTGTATGATTTTTTTTCTTCGCAATTGCTGCATCTGTAAGACATTATTTTGGTTATACTCTGTAAAGACATAAGTATTTTTCTAGTGGATATAGCTAGTCATGCTGAAAGACTAGTGAACCATATTATTTTATGTGTTTCTGAATTGTGGTTTGTGGATATATCATTTGTCAATTAAAAGAAATCTACTTAGTAATGATTAAAGAATTATACTAAGAAAAATTTAACTTATTATATAATTTGGATTTTCTAGCATCATTAAGATTATTACAAAAACATATGTATTTAGATTAAATTGTTCTTTTTGATTTAGCATATTTAGTCTAAGATTGCCTTGACATATGAAATGAACCCTCACAAATAACAAATGTAGTTGATGGTGTACATTTATTGTATATTTTTAATATATTCATAATATAATAAGTTGAATTTCTTATTTTCTTTTAGAATAAGTGTCATTATAGTCTATATGGAGGAAGGAATTAGACCTGAGTGATACTTTATTATACCATTTATAAAATATTAAAACATTGAAATAATTATATTCTAAGTTTAGTATTGGTAGATAAGATTTATACAATCTACACATCATATGTGCATTCATTGAAATAGTAAAACAAGATGGTTGTTGTATATATATTTTATTCTTAAGATTATCAGAGAGAAATGTGTTTCTCATGTCTAGTTGATATACATATTTATTTGTGAGAAATTATAATAGAATGCAAAAATCTTATAATAACCATTTTGGAGTTGTATTTTAATATTTGAGAATTCAAAAAATTATGTCGATATGAATATATAAGAGAGAATCTATATTAATTAACTATATTAATGATATAAGTGATATTTATTCTGGTTACAGAAAGCTATTTAAAAATTTCTCATGATTCTCCTATTTCTAAAAGAATCAATTATGATATCTTTGTCTAATATTTTTAGATTTAGATTATCAAGTCTTTTAATCTTTTGGAAGACTCATACCTCGTGTTTTGGGACTATTAGATAATATCAAGTATGTATTTAAATATTGTATCTCATTATGAAAATTGTAGCACTATTTTTTTTATTTAAATGTTGAGATGATGTTTTTTTAATAATGTTAAATATATAATAGCAATTATGATGAATATTACATAAAAACATAAATAATATTGAATTTGTTATTTTTCAAAATAAAAATTGTCTACATAAAAAATAATTATTTTAATTTTGGGGAACCAAAATCTCTTTTCTGAAAGAATAAAATGATGTCGTAAAAACATTCTTGAAATTGATGGCAATACCACTAGCAAAAACACTTATTGACACTTGCAGAATTTGTGCCCCACCCAAACACTTTGCACAACTCTTACTTTGTCTTTATTCATGTTGTGACATCATGTAAGCTTGATGTCATAACTCATAGGAACCCATTAGGGCTTTGCGTGCATTGGGGAGAGAGAACGAAAGAAAAGAGAGTGGAGAGAAAAATAAAACAAAAAAAAGATAATATTATTCTAGTAAAGAACTCATTTTATTTGAATTTGATTGCTCGTACTTCATTCACCATTAGTGTTGCAACATACAGACTTGTTTTTCTATTCCCTCATTCCTCATATAACTTGTAATTGTTGCTTGCTACTTTAATGTAAACTACATAATTTGAATTACTCTATCCGTTGTTTTGTTTTTATTTTTTGTGTGGCTCCTTTGTTCTTGTTCACCCTTTATTAATAGGCGGTTAGCTGGTAATATCTTATTATCAAATTGCTGATCCCTATTTTAGACATGCCATGCCCCCTCTTCTCATTCAAAGTGATGCTGCATTTTTTGCTGGTAAGCTAGATATATGTGATTTCATTTAACTAGTATAAGCATATTTTTTAAAAGTAGTAGTTAGTAGTATGATTGCCCCCTTTTTTTTAATTTCACAGCTTAAAAGGAATAATAATAGTAAAATGTTGATTATTTTTATCCCATTGCAAATTTGATGTGTAAACAATTATAGAATGTTCATAAAATAAATAATTATTTTTTTTTAAGAATTATTTTTGTTCCCATTAATTGTTTTTTATTAAAGATTTACTTTTTGATAATTTGTCTGACTTCCATGGTCATTATATAATCATGGAATATTGAACCATCATGGGAGACAAAAAGGCTGATTCAACTCCATCACAATCAGAACCTTTGATACTACTGTCATCCTTCTTGAATAAAAGGCAAAGAACATAGACACTATGTATATGGAGGAAGTAAACAAAAACAATGGGTAAGAATGTTCCAACTATTTGATTAATTGCTTTTTATCCTTTTGAAAAAATGATTGTCTGCCACATCATTTCAGAACTGCCTAGATGGTCCATGCGCCATGGCACACAAAGTGCCAATGTCATCGATGATGTGCGATGCACATGTGCTGGCATGTGGCTTAGTGTTAGTGGGTGAATGGTCTAGTTGGCAGTGATGCCATGAGATGTAATGCCATTGATGCACGGCTATGGTGCGTACCTGTGTGGAACTGCACAGTGTGTGAGTGGTGTAGTGAACATGGATGTGTGGTTGATGTACTTAACGTGCACCATGTGTAAGTTTGATGTAGCTATAGTGTAGTGTGTGCAACATGTGGGTTGTGTTCATTGGGTTCTTTTTTTATATGTATCAAAGAAAATGATTTTCCATGTAGAATCAAGCGAGTAAAAACTATATAGTTGTTATGAAAGTGACCACTACTTTGGTGGTTCCATCACTATTAGACTACTATAGTAAATGTTTAAAATTAAGTGTGTAATGAAAAATAATATATTTAATTTATTTATATCTAGCACAATTTTTTTATTTTCTATTTTATCATAGGAACTTATGGAGGAACGTATGATAGCTGCTTCTCAACCAGTTGAGGGTTCTATGAATCTTTAGATAACTTTTTTGAAGGAAAAAATGTAGGAAATAAATAAAGTAAATGATGAGATGAAAGAAACCAAGAAAGTAATGAAATAGTAGAAGACCTATAAGGAGTCACTATTAACATCTTTACGAGACTGATAGCACATCTAGTTTCATTAGAGTACTCATGTAGGAGAGCCTAGCACAAATGTACCATCTAATGATGAGATGATGATTTAGTTTTAAAAGATTTTATATCTATGTTATTTTTTTTAACCATGTAACTTTTATATCATAATATTTTCTAAACTATTTTTGGTTTTTGTAAATAATAAAAAATGGTTTATAGTATATGTTTTTATTAAATTTAAAATAAATTTTTAAAAAAAAGTAATCAATTTTTTTACAAAAATAAATTATGAAAATAATTTTGGAAAATAATTTTGGAAATAAAAAGTAATCAATTTGAGTATATATTAAGTTAAAAAATATTAATTATTACTCTTAATTATGATCAAAATTTGTGGAAAACGTCTGGAAAATAATTCTCTCTGGCCTGTGTCTTTGCCAAGCGACGAAGCTGTTCCTCCGCTTACTGAGCTATGAAGGGTTGGAAGTTATTAATCAATGGTGGAAGAAGATGCAGAAGAGGAAGCTAAACGAGGAAGATGGAAACAAGAAGACAGTGACATCATTGGAAAATGATGCACAAGTACATTGGATCTGATGTTACATCAATGGTGACCCTTCCTGTATTTATTTTTGAGCCTATGTCAATGCTGCAGAAAATGGCCGAGTTGATGGAATATTCCTATCTGTTGGATCTTGCGGATGAGTGTGATGATCCTGGCCTGCGTTTAGTTTATGCTGCTTCTTTTTTTGTATCTGTTTACGTTGCTTATCAACGCACGTGGAAACCATTTAATCCAATACTTGGAGAAACTTTTGAAATGGTTAATCATGGTGGCATAACATTTATAGCAGAGCAGGTCAGCCATCACCCGCCCATTAGTGCTGCTTATGCTGAAAATCAGCATTTCACTCATGATATCACCTCAAAGGTGAAGACAAAATTTCTGGGGAACTCAATTAAGATATATCCTCTTGGAAGAACACGTGTGACCCTCAAAAAAGATGGAGTGGTTCTCGATTTGGTCCCTCCTCCTACAAAGGTTAACAATTTGATCTTTGGACGTACTTGGATTGATTCCCCTGGAGAGATGGTTCTTACAAACATGACTACTGGGGATAAAGCTATTCTACAGTTTCAGCAATGCAATTGGCGTGGAGCTGGTCGTTATGAGGTGGATGGATACGTGTACACTGCTGCCGAGGAACCAAAAATCATGATGACAGGGAAATGGAACGAATCCATGAGCTATCAACCTTGTGACATGGAAGGCGAACCATCTCCCGGCACAAAACTCAAGGAGGTTTGGAAGGTTGCCGATGTTCCCGAAAATGATAAGTTCCAGTACAACCATTTTGCACACAAGATAAACAGCTTTGACACAGCTCCTAGGAGGTTATTAGCTTCGGATTCTCGTCTCCGTCCCGATAGACTGGAACTTGAGAGAGGTGATCAGTTAGCTGCAGGTTCTGAAAAGTGCAGTGTTGAGGAGCGGCAAAGAGAGGAGAAGCGAACCAGAGAGGCAAATGGGGAAGAGTTCACCCCGCGATGGGTTAGGCAGACTGAAGAGATACACCCTACGCCTTGGGGCGACTTGGAAGTGTACCAATACAACGGCAAGTACACCCAACATCGCCTGTCGGTGGACGACAGCTCGGTGAGCGCAGAAGAAATGGACAACATCTCGATAAAATTTAATCCTTGGCAATATTATAGTTTGCGAGCCAATTAAGTCTCTCACTTGCCCTCCGTTATTGCTCGTCTTGTATTATATCGTTTCCCTTCATCATAAAACATTTAAAAAAAAAAAATTGATTGATAGAAAGATAGATAGATATATAACAAATAAATATATAGAGAGAGAAAAATAGACACATATAGAGACAAATAAATGGATTAATAGAGAGATAGATAGATAGACAGATAGATAGTCTAATAGAAAGGCAAACAAATTGACATACAAATATATAGATAGATAATTAGACATATAGAAAGAAAGAATGATTGATTGATGATAAACTGGCCGATAAATAGATAGATTGATAAATAAACACATAGAGAGACCGGTAAAAAGACAAACATATAGAGAGACAGATAGATAGACAAATACATCGACACACATATAAACATACCGATATATTGATAGATTAATAAACAGATAGACAAACATATAGAAAGATACATAGATAGATAGATAGATAGACAGATAGACAAATAGATTGATAGATAGACACATAGATAGACAGATAGATCAATAGACAGATAGATATACATATAAATAGATATAAAAAATATAGATAAGTAGATAAATAGATTTATAGATAGATTGTTAGACAAATTGATAGATTTATTGAAAGATGGAATGATATACATATTGATAGATAAATTGAAATATAGATTGATAAAAAAATTGATAGAAAGATTAATAGACATATTAAAAGAAAGATAGATATATAGATAAATAGAGAGATAGATTGACAGAAAATTAACACCAAGATTGACAAATTGATAGAAAGATTTATAGACAGATTGGTAGGGTGATTAAAAGATAGATTGAAAGACGGATTGATAAATAAATAGATAGACAAATAATTATAAACATAGATAGACATATAGATTCATAGATATTTAGGTAGATAGATAGATATATAGTTAGAGAGATAAATAGACACTTATATAGATAGATCGTTAAATAGATAAATAGATAGATTGATAAAAGATAGAAATATAGAAAGATATAAAAAAATAAAGAAAGAAAGAAAGATAGATAGATAGATAGATGGATAGAAAGATAGATAAATAGACTGATAGATATATTGATAGATAGATAGATATATAGATAGATAGATAGTTAGATATTAAGATTCATAGTGATAGACATATTGATAATTAGATTAATAGATAAATTGATATTTATATTGATAGATAAATAGATTGATAGACAAAATTAAAAATAGATGAATATATAGATAGATTGATAGTTAGATAGTGAGATTTATAAACAATTTGATAGACATATTGATAATTATATTGATAGATAGATTGTTATATATATTGATAGACAAATTTATAGACAAATTTAAAAATAGATTGATAGATAGAAAGATAGATAGATTAACATATAGATAGACATATATATAGATAGATATATGGACAGGTAGATAGATAGATAGACATATAGATAGACAAATAAATAGATAGATATATAAATAGATAGACAGATATATCAAAAAATAGATAGGTATATAGAAAGATAGATATACAGATAAAGGGACACATTGATAAATAGATAGATAGATATAAAATTAGATAGATACATAGATAGATTGATAGATGATAGAAAGATTGATAGATAGACATATAGATAAATGGATATATAGATAGATTGATTGACATTTAGGTAGACAAATAAATAGATAGATTGATTGATAGTTAGATAGATAGACAGATATATAAATAGATAGAAAGACAGATATATAGACACAGATATTATACAAATAAAATATAGATAGATAGATATATACCAAAATATATATAAATAGCAATAAATAGATAGATAGATAGTTAGTTAGTTAGATAGACAGATAGACTAATAGATAGATCGACATTTAGATTGGCAGATATATAGAAAGGTAGATGGATAAATAGATAGATATATAAATAGATAGACTAAGAGATAGATAGACATAAATAAAAAGAAAGAAAGAAAGATAGATAATTAGATAGAAAGAGAGAAAGATAGATAGAAAGTCAGGTATATTGAGAAATAGATAGATAGATAGGCTTATTGATATATAGATAGATAGACACAAAGAAAGGCATATAGATAGATAGATAGATAGACATATAGACTGACAAATATATAGATAAATAAATAGACAGATAAATAGACACATATATACACAAATAAATATAGTGATAAACAAGAAATAGGTAGATAGATATATAGATAGATGGATAGATAGAATGATATAAATATAAATAGACATATAGATATATAGATAGATAGACAAATAGATAGAAAGTAAGATAGATAGATATATAGATAGATAGATAAACATATGCATAAAGAGATAGATAGACAAATATATATACAGATAGAAAAATAGATAGATACTTTGAAAGATAGATTAATATAAATTTATAGATAGATTAATAGATAGATTAATAGATAGATTCATAGACAGACACATAGATAGATAGATAGATAGATAGATAAATATATAGATAGAAAGACAGATAGATAGATAGATAGAGAGATAGATAGGTAGGTAGGTAGGTAGACAGATAGATTGACTAATAACTTGATAGATAGATAGATAGATATATAAATTGATAGTTAGATAAACAGATAGTTAGACATATAGATAGTAAAATAGATAGACAGATAGATAGAAAGATAGATAAAAAGATAGATAATCAAATAGATTTCCAGATAGATAGACAACTAGATATATAGTCAAATAAACACACATATAGACAAACAGATAGTCAGTTAGTCAGTCATTCCGGCAGATAGACAATCAGGCAGGCAGATAGATAGAGAAATAGTTATGCATATTGATAAACCAATAGTTAGATAGATAGGTCGAAAAAAAGATAGACAGATAAAAAGATAGAACGATAGATAGACAAAAAGAAAGATTGATTTAAAGATAGATAATTAGATAGATAAAATGATAGATTTATATTTAGATAGATGGATAGACAGAAAGAGAAATAGATATTTAGACAGACAGACAGATTGATAGATAGATATATAGATAGATAGAAATATATATATAACATAGATAGATAGACAGATAGATAGACAAATAAATAGATATATAGATAGATATACAAATAGATATATAGATAGATAGACAGCTAAATAGATAGATAGATAGAAATATACATATAAAGATTTATCAATAGATAGATAAATAGTAAAATAGATTGACGTATATATAGACATATACATAGATGAAAGATAGACAAATATATAGATAGATAACTAGAAAAATAGATACACTTTGAAAGTTATATATAGAGACAAATGGATAGTGAGATATATAGATAGTCAAAATGGTATACATATATATAGACAAATTGATATATAAATAGATAGATAGAAAGACAGATAGACTGACATATAGATATATAAACACTTAGAAAGATAGATAAATAGATTGATAGAAAAAAGATAGATAGATAATTAGATAGATAGAAAGATAGATAGATAGATAGATAGACAGAAAGATAGAAAAAAAGATAGATTATTAGATAGATACATAGAGAGATAAATAGATAGATACATAGGCATATAAATAGACAGATAGATCCTCAGATAAATAGGTAGATCGACAGATAGATAGACAGATTGATATATAGAAACATAGATAGATATATAGACAGACAGATAGATAGATAGATAAATAGATAGATAGAAATTTAGATTATAGATAGATTGACATATAGATAGCAGATAGATAATTGATAGATATATAGATCGATAAACAGATAGATAGATAAACAAATAGTTAGACAGACACATAGAAAGACACATAATAAGATATATAAATAAATTATAAGACAAATAGAATGACAAAAAGAATGACAAATAGATTAAAACACAATACATATACAGATAGATAGAAAGATATACGAACAAATAGATAGATATATAGACAGATAGACAGATAATTTGATAGATAAATAAATATATATAAGACAATTAGTTAGACAAATAGATAGACAGATTGATATATAGATATAAAGATAGATAGACAGATAGATATACTGATCGATAGACATATAGAAAAATAGATAGACTAATACATGGATAGACACATAGATACATAGATAAATAAGTATATTGATAGACAGACATATAGATAGATAGATTTATAGATAGATAGATAGTTAGACAAATAGATATACAGGTTGATAGACAATTATATAGATAAATAGATTTAATAATATATTTACAAATAGATAGTCAAATACAAAGACACGCATAGAGAAAGATAGATAGAAAGATATATCGACAGATTGATTAAAAAATAAATAGACCGATAGATAATTAGATTTCTAGAAAGATAGATAATTAGACAGAATGATAGAAATATAGATAGAGAATTATCTATAGATAGATATATATATATATAAATATATAGATAGTTAAATAGATAGATAGATAAATAGACAAATTGATAGACAGATTAATACAGATATATAGACAAACAAATTGATTAATTGATTGACAGATAGATAGTAAAAGTGATAGACAAATAGATATACAGATAGATTGACAAAAATATTTTTAGATACATAGACAAATAGATAAACAAATAGATAGATAGATATATAGATAAACAAACAGATAGATAGATAGATAGTGAAGTAGATAGATGAATATATTGACATATAGATATATAGAGAGATAGACATATAGATACACAGATAGATATATAGATTGTTAGACAAATAAATAAACACATTGATAGATAAATATATAGCCAGACATACAGATAGAAAGATAGATAGATAGACAAATAGATAGACATATAGTAAGAAAGAAAGATAATAGATAGATACATAAATATACCGATAAAGAGATAAAAACAAAGAAAGATAGATCGATAAACAAATAGATAGAAAAATAAATAGATTGATAGATGGAGATATATATAAATTGTTAGATAGATAGAAAGATAGATAGATTTTTAGAAATATAAAAAAATATATAGACAAATTATTAGATAGATACATAGATAGAAAAATACATATATATATATATATATATACAGATCAATAGATAGATAGATAGACAAAAAGACAGATAGATCAACAAATAGATAGATAGAAAGATAGATAGATATATAAATAGATAGACAGACATACATATAGATTGATAGATATATAGATAGATAGATAGATAGATAGATAGTTAGATAGATAGATAGATATGTAAATTGATAGATCTATAGTTAGATAGATAGACAGATATAGATACATATAGAAAAATGGATAGACAGACACATATAAAGATTTATAGTCAGATATATAAATAAATTGAAAGACAAATAGATTAACGCACAGATAAACAGGATAGACATACATATAGATAGATATATAGACAGATAGTTAGATATATAGATTGTTAAATGAATTGATTGATATATATATGGATCAAAAGATACACAAATTGATAGATATATAGTTAGATAGATTGGTAGATAGATATAAAGATATAAAATTGATAGATAGTAGATAGACAAATAGATCGATAAATATATAGATAGAAACATAGACAGTTAGATAAATAGATAGATAGATAGACAAATAGATAGATAAATTGGTATATTGATAAATAGATATAGATAGAAAGATAGATAAACAAATAGGTAGCCAGATTGATAGAGTAATAGATAGACAAATAGATATACAAATAGATAATGAAATATATTTATTGATATATAGTCAGAAAGAATGATAGCCATATTTGATAGTTAGACAGATAGATAGCATGTTAAAAAGATATAAAGTTTAATATATATATATATATATATATATATATATAGATTTATATATAGATAGATAGATATACCGAAAGATAGATAAATAGATAGATAGATATATAGATAGAGAGATAGTTAGGTAGATAGAAAGATAGATAGATATAATGATAAACAAATCGATAGAGAGATAGTTATAAAAATAGATAGACAAATAGATATAAAGATATATATTAATAAAGATATATAGATAGAGAGAAAAATGGATAAACAGATAAATAGATAGATAGTTAGACTAATATAATATATATATATATATATATATATATTAGCAGTTAGAATAATGATTGATGGATAAGTTTATAGAAAGATTTATAGACATATTGATAAACAAATTATAGATAGATTGATATAGAGATTGATAGATAGATTAATACATCATTAGATATATAAATAGATAGATAGATAGATAGACAAATAGATAGACAGACAGATAAATAAATAAGTAGATGGATAGATGGAAAGATAGATATATAGATAGATAAATAGATAGATAGTCATCTAAATAGTTAAATAGATAGCTAGACAGATAGATAGATAGATAAAAAGATAGACAAATAGAAAAAAGGAAAGAAAGATAGATAGATAAATAGATGGATAGATAGATAGATAAAGAGATAGTCAAATAGATATATAGATTGAAATATAGATAGACAGATAGAAATATAGATAGATAGATTGAAAGATAGAGAGACAGACAAATAGACAGATTGATATTTAGATATATAGATATATAGACAAATAGATAGATGGATAGATAAACAAAAGATATCAAAATTGATAAATATATAGATAGATAGTTTTTTAGATAGATAGATAGATACATAGATAAATAGTTTGACAGATAGATAGCCAAATATATAGACAAATTTATTGACAAATTGATATATCGATAGATACAAATATAGATTGATAGATACAAATATATAAAGACAGATCAATAGACAAATTGATAGACATATAGATATATAGTTATAAAGATAGATAGTTTGTTAGAAAGATAGATAAATAGATAGATAGATAGACACATAAATAAAGATGTAAAAATGATAGGTAGATATATAAATAGATAGATAGATTATTTGATAGATAGATTAATAGATATATAGATGGATAGATATACATATAGAAAGAAATATAGATTGATAGATAGTCATATAGATAGAGAGATATATACGCATACAAAAAGATAGATAGATAGTCTTATAGATAGATAGATAGATAGATAGACTAATATATAACGTGACATAAAGAGAGAGAAAGATAGACAAATAGATAGATAGTAATATAGATAAATAAATTAGCATATAAATAGACAAATTGATAGACTAGTTGATTGCTAGACATATAGATAAATAGATAAATAGATAAGAAGACATACCTATAGATAGATAGGTAAATAGACAGACAGATAGATATATATATAAAATGAGAAATAAATAGATACATAGATAAATATATAGATAACTAGATCGATAGATAGATAGATAAATTGATTCATAGATAGAAGATAGATAGACATATTTATAGACAAATAGATAGAAAAATAAATAGACAAATATATAGATAGATAAATAAATAAATAAATAAATATATATATATATATATATATATATAGACAGATAGACATATAGATAGATATATAACAAATAGATAGACAGACAGATAGATGGATAGATAGATAGATAGTGAGACAAATTGACACATAGATAGACAAATAGATAGATTGATAGACAGATAGATAAACTAATAGAAAGACTGATAGATAGACAAACAGATACATAAACATATAGAGATATCGATAGATAGACAAATAGATAAATAAATAGAAAGAAAGAAAGATATATAGATAGATAGATACTTATATAGATAGATATATTGATGATTGAAAAATAGATAGATAGATAGATAAACATATAGACAGACAGACATATAGACAAATAGATAAAGAGACAAATAGATAGACAAACAAAGATAGAGAGATATACAAATAAACAAATAGATAGACAAACATATAAACATACAGATATATAGATAAATAGACATACATATAAATAGATAAAGAGACAAATAGACTATCAAATAGATAGAAAGATGGATAGATAGATAGACATATAGATAGATAGATCAAAAAACCAATAGATAAATAGATACATAGATAGATAGACACATAGATAGATAGACAAATATAAAGATAAAATGATAATTAAATTTACATATAGATAGATAGATAGATTGTTTGAAAAATTGATATATAGATTGATATATAGTATGATAGTTAGTTTGATAAATAAATTAATAGATAACTTGATAGAAAGAATGATAGAAAGATTGATAGACATATAGACATATTAATATGCATATAGATAAATAGATAGATAGACGAATAGATAATCACATAGATTAACAAATAGATAGAAAGATTGATAGACATATTGGTAGATTGATTAAAAGAAATATTAATAGATAGATTGATAAACAAATAGATAGACAAATAGTTAGAAATATAGATAGAGATTTATAGATATTTAAATAGATTGATAGATAGATGATAGTTACATATATAGATAGATGCATATATAGATAGATTGATAAATATATAGATAGATAGATTTATTGAGAGATAAATAAAATGATAAAAAGGTGGATAGATAGATAGATAAATAGATGGATAGAAATTGATAGATAGACTGATAGATAGAGATATAGATAGATAGATCGACATATAGTAAGATTGATAGACATATTGATAGACTTTGATAATTTTATTGATAGATAGATTGATATAGATTGATACACATATTGAGAATAAAATTTAAATTTAGAATGATGGATAGAATGATAGATGATTGATTGATTGACATATAGATAGATAGAAAATTAGATAGATAGATTAATAGATAGATAGACAAATAGATAGACAAATAGATAGAAATTATAGATAGATAGATATATAGATAGCTAAATAGATAGGTAGATAGAGAGATAGATAGACAAATAGATAGTTAGTTAGAGAGACAAATAGATAGATCGATAGATAGATAATGAGACATATAGATAGATAGATTAACAGATAGATTGACATTTAGATATACAAATAGAATGATAATATTTAGACAAATAGATAGATAGACTGATAGACAAATAGAAAAAAACATAAATAGACCTATTGACATGAAGATTGATAGATTGAAACAAAGATAGACATGTATACAAATAGAGAGATAGTTATATTGATATTTAGATAGATACATAGACAGATAGATTGATAGACAGATATACAGATAAATATATTGATTGAAAATTAGAATGATAGATAAATAGACATTTAGACATATATGAAAATAGACATTTAGACATTTAGACATATATGAAAATTTAGGGTAATACTCAAGCACAAATATGCTAGAGTATCCCCTAAAAGGCAATCATTAGATGATTTTTTTGGTACTTACGTATCATATCTTTTATGTAAAAAGGCATCATTTTATCATTATTATATTTATTTAGATTTGTGCAAATATTAGATTAATATAATAATGCCCTAGAGTGATATTTTCTATGGAATATTACCCTAAATTTTCCAAAGTCAAGTATTAATATTCAAGGAAAGTATTAATTCATTAAGACTAGTATGAAGGTTAACTAATACGAGATATTAAGTTAACAAATGAGTATATGTTAGATAACAAAAATAGAACTGACCTACTTTGAGAATGTTGCTTGGATTGTTATTTAAGTGTCATACATATTCTCATAGTGATTATTATTATAGATTATCTTTTGACCTGAAGTCACTATAATTCCATACATAAGGAGCTATACACTTTAGATTCAATAAATGCTACCTATAATAAGGATGGTTATAAAGTTGTTTAATAGGTATATAATAAATTGTGTATATGGATGTGATTTATGTAGATGGAATTTGTCTCTTCTATATAATGGAAATGATATCAATTGGCCATTTGATTGAGTAGGACTACTAAAATACATGGCCATGCTCAAATAAGTGAAAATGAGATTATAACTTAATTGTTTAAGTTAC
Source organism: Sapria himalayana (assembly GCA_029783825.1). NCBI lineage: Eukaryota > Viridiplantae > Streptophyta > Magnoliopsida > Malpighiales > Rafflesiaceae > Sapria > Sapria himalayana. The sequence continues at coordinate 109,398 of JAREIK010001799.1, forward strand.
TTTATTCAAAGATTAAGAAACATATAGATTGATGTGAAAATGACATGATTCGTGCTACATATATCAATCTAGATATCATGAAAAAAGGACTAAGTCATACAATAAAATAAGTCACAAAATTAGGATACGTCGAATCTATTATATTTTCATCACTTTGGTAGCAATGATGTATTACTAAATGCTGCTCATTGCTTGTTAATTTTAAATAAAATTTTAAAGTCACCTCAAATGTTATGAAAATGTATTTATATTTTAGGTTCATTTTATTTTAGATAGATAAAAATAAATTGCACCTAATCTTAAGTCTGAAATTAGTTTAAAATCTTAAGTTAATTGAATTAAAGAGTTTGGTCCAATTAGTAGATATTTAGAGTTTCGACCTTTAAAATGGATCCAAATTTAAAGCCCATGTTTCTCTCTTTTATTTAATGACACAACCTTTTAGAAATATGTGTCATTAATGACACGTCCTTTTACTAAATGACACTTACTTTTAATAAATAAAACATCCTTTTTGTAAATGACATATTGTTTTAGAAAGGTGAGTGAAAAAAAATCAATGGTTTTATATTATGGGAGAGATACAAAAATAAAGAAATAACAAAGATAATTTATGTGGATAACGCTAGAGGCATGAACACTTGACTGTGATAGGATTCAACTGAACCATTTTGGTTCAAAAGTTATTTTTTCTACGCTTTAATTAGTAACATTCATGTCCAATGTTTAATTGTATTCACTTAGATCATTGGTTGGTTCCTAATCCACAACAAAATAATGAAATGAAAATTACTTGCACCCTAACAAGATAGACATATAGAAGGATATATAGTTAAAGATATATATATATATATATATATATATATATATATATATATTGATATATAGAAAGATAGACATATATATATAGGTAGATAGAAAAATAGATAAGTAGATAGTGATAAAAGTAGATAAGCAAATAGACAGATAGACAGATAGACAAATAAATAGATAGTTAGATATATTGATAGATAGAAAGGTAGACAGATCAATATTCATATAGATAAAAAGATAGATAGACAGGTAGATAAGTCGATATTCAAATAGTTAGATAGATAGATAGATAGACAGATATACAAAAAGACAAATAGATAGATATACAGATAGACAGAGAGATAATAGATAGATATACACATAGATAGATAGATAGATAGAAAGATAGATAAATAGATATATAGATATATAGATAGATAAACAAATAGACAAATAGAAAGTCAGACAAAATGATAGACAGACATATAGACAGATTGATAGATAGATAGACACATAGATAGATATATAGATACATAGATACATAGATAGTAAAATTGTTATATAGACATATAGATAGCTAGACAGATAGACTAACATACAGATAGATAGATATATAGATAGGAAGATAAACAAATAGACAAATAGATAGAAAGACAGATAGATAGATAGACATATATACAAATAGATATATAGATATATAGACAAGTAGATAGATAGACATATAAACTAATAGAGTAATAGATAGATATGTAGAAAGACAAATAGATAGGTAGATAGATTGGTAAACAGATAGATAGAAAGATTGACAGATAGACAAATATATAGATAGATAGATAGATCGAAAGATATATAGATAGATAAATGATAGGTAGATTGATAGATAGATATACAAAAATATAGATAGTCAGATATATAAAAATATAGATAGAAAGAAATATAGACAGGTATATAGATAAATAGGTAGATAAACAAATAGACAGATAAAGAGATTGAAAAAAAGACAATTTAATAGATAGGTAGATGGGAAGATATGAAAATAGATAGATAGATAGATATTCTGATAGTCAAATAGATAGATTGTTAGATAGACAGATAGTCAAATAGATAAACAAATAGAAAGATAGAAAGATCGATAGATAGATAGATAGATAGATAGACAAATAAATAGATACACATATAGTTAGATAGATACATAGATAGATAGACTTATAGGCTAATAGACTATTAGACTGATAGATAAAAATATAGTTAGAAAGATATATAGATAGATAGATATATAAATAGATAAACATATCGACACTTAAATAGTTAGATAGTTAGACAGATAGATAGATAGATAGACAAATAGATAGATAGAAAGATAGATCGATAGATAGAGAGTTAGAAAGATAGTTAGATATACAGAAGAAAGATATATTTACAGGATAATAGGAAGATAGATAATAGATATATATACTGATAAGATAGATAGACAGATAACCATATATACATATAGACAAATAGATAGATAGAGAGATAAAAAAAATAAATAGATACATAGATAGATAAATAGATAGATAGATAAATAAATATACAGATAGATAGATTAATAGATAGATTGATAGATAGATTGACTTATAGATAGAAAGACTCATATGTAGAAAGATAGTTGGAAAGTTAGATAGATATAGAATTAATAGATAGATAATTAGATAGATATATGGTTAGATAGTTAGACAACTAAATAGATTGATAGATTGATAAATTGATAGATAAACATATAAACAAATAGATCGATAGATACATAGACATAAAGACATTTACCCATATAGATATATATACTTATAGACATATAAATAGATATATTTATAGATATATAAACACATAAATATATATAAACATATAGATAGATAGATAGACATATATATTGATAGACAGATAAACCTATAGAAAAAATAAATAGATATACAGATTGATAGAAAGACACAAATATAGATAGACAGATAAACATATAAACAAATAGACATATATAAAGATAGATTGAAAGACACATAAATAGGTAGATAAAATAGACAGATAGACTAATAGCCTAATAGATTGGTTGACAGATAGACAGACACACGGACAGACATACCGATAGATAGATAGATGAATAGATAAACATATATAGAGATAGAGAGATAGATAGATAGACAAATATACAAATAGACCGATAGATTGAAATATTATAGATAGATAGAAAGATAGACAAATATACATATAGACTGATATACAGATATATAGATAGATAAATAGATAAATAGATAGATAGATAATATATAGATAGACATATTAATAGACAAATAGATAAATATATAGAAAGAAAGAAAGATAGATAGATAGATAGACAAATATGCAAATAGATAGAAAAAAAGAAAGATAGATAAATAGATAGATATACATATAGATAGATAAGATAGGCAGATAGATAGATAAACAGACAAACATACAGACAGATAGATAGATAGATTAATAGATTGGCAGATATGTGGATAAACATATAAACATATAGATAGAGAGATAGAAAGACTAATAGATAGAAACATAGATAAATAGTTAGATAGAAAGGTAGGCAAATAGATAGTTTGATAGATAGATATACAAATTGATATATTAATAAAAAGATATGTAGATAGATAGAGAGATATTGGTAGACAGATAGATAGATAATCATATAGATATATAGATAGATAGATTAATTCCTACATAAATAGATAGACAATGATATAAATAAAGAGATAGATAGATATAGTGATAGACAATTAGATATAAAAACAATTTGATAGATAGATAGATAGATAGAAAGACATCCAAAAATTTAGATAGATAAAGAGATAGAAAGATATACATATAGACAGATAGAAAAATAGATATATAGATAGATAGCTAGATAGAAAAATAGATAGATAGATAGATAAAAAGATAATAAGATATAAAGATAAACAATATACAAATATACTAATAGATAGAAAGAAAGATAGAATGATTGATAGATAGTCTGAAAATTAGATAGACAGATATATAGAAAGTTAGAAAAACAAATTGTTAGACACAAAGATAGATAGACATATACAAAGGTAGATAGACACACAAATAGACATATTGACATATAGAGATATATATAGATAGAAATATAGGCTAATAAATAGATAGTCTTATAGATAAATAAAGATATATATAGATATAGATAGATAAATTGATAAAAATATATATAGATAGATAGCCTAATAGATAGACAGAAAAATAGATGGATAGATACATAGATAGATAGGTTGATAGATAAATGATAGATAAGTAGAGAAATAGATAAATAGAAAGATAGACATATAGATAGATAGATAGATAGATATAAAGATAGACATATAGACAAAAGGAGATAAAGATTGATAGATATGTAGGAAATTAGATAGATAGATAAATAGATAGAGACCTATAGACACATAGACACATAAACACAAATACATATATACATATAGGCAGATAGACAGACAGACAGACAGATAGATAGATAGATAGATTGAGAGATACAATGATTTATAAATAGACAAAAAGACTAATAATTAGATAGAAAAATAAATAGATAGACATATAGTCAGATATATAAATTCTCAGATAGATATTGATAGATAGATAGATAGATAGTCATATAAACAAATAAATAGATAGATAGATAGGTAGAAAGAGAAATAGATATATAGAAAAATCGGCATATAGATAGACATATAAAAAGGAAGATATATAAATAGATAAATAGGTAGATAGATATGAAAATAGACAAATAGGTAAATAAAGGAAAAGATAGATAGATAGATAGTTGACATATACAAAAATAGATAGATTGACAAATTTATAGATACATAGACACATAGTTAGATAGATAGATAGCCATATAGAAATACATAAATAAATAGATAGATAGAGAGAGAATTTTTTATAAACAAATAGATATAAAGAAAAATAGATAATCATATAAAAAGTTATATAGATATACAAATAAAAATATAGGCATATAAAGAGATAGACAAATAGATATCTAGACTAATAGATATATAGTCTTATAGATAAATAGAAAGATATATAGATTGATAGAGAGATAAATAGACAAATATATAGATGGTGAGATATATATATATATATATATATATATATAGAAAGATAGATAAATAGATAGATAGATAGATATATGGATAAATAGATAAATATATAGACATATAGATAGATATATAGATAAATAGATAGTCATATAGATAGATAGACTGATAGATAAATAGATTTTTAGACAAATAGATAGATAGATACAAAAATGGATATATAGATAGATAGATAGATCTATAGATAGATTGATAGGTAGACATATAGACATATCGATACATATATATATACATATATATATATATATATATATATATATATATATATATATATATATAGATAATAGATAGTTTCACAATTAGATTCATAGATTGAAAAACATATAGACAGATATATATATATATATATATATATATTGTTAGATATATAAATACACAGATAGAAATATAGATTAAAACATAGATAGACATATAAAAAGATAAATAAATAGATAGATAAACAGATAGATAGATAAATAGACTAATAGGTAGGTAGGTAGATATAGAGAAAGAGATATATACATATTGACATATTGGCAATTAAGTAAATAATTAGAAACAAAAAAAGAAAGATAGAAAGATAGACAGATAGAAAGATATACAAATAGTTACCCAGATAGCTAGATAGATAGTTAGATATGAAGAAAGATAGATAGATACACAGATAGATATTTATAAATATATTTAGAGAAATAGATAGAAAGATTATAGATAAAAAAATAGAATTATAGATATATAGACTTATAGACTAATAGACTCAAAGAATGATATATAGAAAAATAGTAAGATTATTAAATATATAAAGAGATATACAAATAAACACTTAGATAGTTATACAAATAGATAGTTAGACACAGCTAGATAAAAAAGTTATAATTTGGTAAATAGATAGATATAAAAATAAACATATACATATATACATATATAGATCGAAAGACATATAAATAGATAGATATTTAGACAAATAGATAGATAGATTATAGATAAACAAAAGGACTTATAGATAGATAGACTGATAGATAAATAGACTTATAGAATTAAAGATAGATAGATAGTTAGATAGATAGAGAGAAAGATATAAAAACAATTACTTAGTTAAAAAAATAGATAGTTAGACACATATAAAGATAACAAATTGATAAATTTTCAGATAGATAAATAGACAAAAAGACATATACACATAAAGAAATATAGATAGATATAAATAATGACAAATAGATAGACACTTAGAAAGATAGTTAGATCTTGAGATATTCAGATAGATTGATAAACAAATATACATTAGACAGACAGATATACATATATATATATATATATGTATGTATATATATATATATATAAATGGATATATAGATAGATAGATAAATAGATAGAGAGACTAAAAAATCGATTGACATATAGATAGATAGATAGATAGATAATAAATAGATATATATGTATATATAGATTGTTTGATTGAATGAATGATAAATAGATAGATAGATAGATAGACATATATACACATAGAATGATAGACATATAGTCAAATATATAGATTTATAGATAGATAGATAGTTATACAAATAGACAAATAAACAGACAAATATATAAATAGATAGAAACATAGTTATATAGTTAGACAGATACGCGAATAGATAGTTTATAGTTAGATAAATAGAAAGATATATAGATAGATAGGTAGATAGATAAATAGATACACATATTTACATATTGATAGATTGATAAATACATAGAAAGAGATTGATAGATAGATAAATAGATAGTCAAATAGACAAATCGATAGATAGAAATATAGACAAATCATAAGATATATAATAAGAGATAGATAGATAGACACAAATATATTTTGATAGATAAATAGATAAATAGATAGATAAATAGAATGATAGAAGATAGACAAAAGGCTAATAGGTTGAAAGACTGATAGACAGAAAGATAGTGAGAAAGTTAGATATATAAATAGTTAAATAGTTAGTAAATTAGACAATTAGACAAATAGATAAATAAACAGATTGATAGGTTGATATGTATACAGATATAGAAATAGTCAAATATACATATACACATATTGATAGATTAACAAATAGATAGATAAATAGATAGACACATAGAAAGAAAGATAGATAGATAAAGAAACAAACATATAGATAAATAAATAAATATACATATACATAGATTGACAGATAGATAGTTAATTAGATAGATAGATAAATAGAAAAATAATTATACAGATAGATATTTTGATAGACTGATAGAGTAATATATTTGATTGACATATAGATTGATAGATAGATATATATATATATATATATATATTTATTATTTATTTATGAATAGA
>JAREIK010001800.1:0-21718 GCA_029783825.1 Sapria himalayana
ATCGAAAGTCTACCTCCGACTGAATCAATATCTCCTTTTCCCTTTGCTGCCACGGAGAGCGATGTTCCGCCTCTTTCTTAAACAGCTCTCGCTCATTCATGGAAGGTACCCTGAGCCCTTACTCTACCAAGAAGACAAGCGGAGCGATCAGTGGCGTTTTCTTTGTCTGTTAAGCCTCACAGCTATGGTTTTGATTCTTTTGTCGAATCGAGTTCTTCATGGAATTAAGACCAGCCAGCCGAACTAAAGCTCCACACCCGTTCTTCCCGTTCAACCCTTCTCGTCCTGACTTGCTTTCAATGGACCCCATCTGTATCCTTTCCCAGCGACCCTGCCGTGTCGACCAGCCAAGCAGATGTGATTCTGTCTCTTCCTTTCCTATTATCACTGACATTAGGGTTGACTCTCTCTCCTTGTTCGTTTCACTCCTTTCCGTGAAGAGCACACTAGGCACCAAGTCGCAGTGACCAACGCCTTCCAGCGGTAGTCCTCCGGTATAAAGCAAGAACAAACAATCATTCATCGGAGGGGGCGATCAAATGGAATCCGGCTTCGAGCCTTCGTTTGCTGGATTGTTTTCAAGTCAGGCAGATCGTGCTCCTTTAAGACCTTTGATTGTCGCTCTTTGAACAGGCAGAGACGAACACACAATTCCAACGGCAGCAGGAGGAAAGATACTTCGAACCCACACATCCACGCACGATCCTTTGGAGCCGTAGTTCCGGGATTGGATTGCAAAGGGAGCGGGGAATGCTTGAAGCTCCACGAAGTCAAAGCCCGTTGACCGTTTGACCTAGGAACGATCCATCTGTGGACTTTTCCGAAAAGGTGCTTTGCACTATATGCTGGCTCACCCGGTCCTTGGCTAAAAAAGATTCGAAGACACTCCTCAGGCTACTGAACTTAACTTTCAATAGCGTTTGCGTGAGCTATCGCTTACTCAACTTGCACAAAGCTACTTCAGTAGCTTTGCCTTCGCTACAATTTCCTGCGAAACTTGACTGACCTGTTAGGGCCTTTCCTCCATAGACATAGAAAGAAGCAGAAGCCTCACACCGGATTCAGGCTCTTTAAAAGGTCCTGTCACTCACTTTCCGTCCCTATCTAGTCCCCAGCCAAGCCCAGTGAACCAGTCGATCCTCGGAGAAAGCTATCTCCTAAAGGCCATGTGCTTATAGTCTTGTCTCTTATGTTTCTTAACTTGCCGGATATCCACTTGCCATATAGATTTTTTTAAGGGACACTCTCTTTACTATCATTTATCTTTCATTAGAACAATATCCTCGGTCTCGGTCGGGCAATCACTCAATCAATCGCCGAAGTCATTCAGGTCTTTTCTTTCTTCCTGCGAGTGTTGAAGTGGGGAAGCCCGGATCAACCCGTCGAAAGAGAAGCCATCTCCAGTCTAAATGGAAAGTAGACCAAGTAGTTTCATAGGAAGAAATGTGAAAGTAGGGCTGCTAAGCGCCAGACCCAGAATTAATTTAAAATGGAGTTCTGGGTACCGGTCAAGCAGAATAATATGAATAGCGAGCCAGCACACTATTTATGATTGGAAAGAGGGGACTCTCAAAGCAAAGAGAGGCCCGAGCGGAATGAAGTTGTGCTAAATGAACGAGTTGTCCTAAATGCCCCTTGTTAGCTGTCGCAGGAAGTGGTGAGGGCTCTGGAAGTGAGAAGCAAACTCGACCAAAGGACAGGACAAGTCTGTTCCTGCTTCGTTTCTGTTCCCGATTCAATCTTCCACTTTTCTCTCTGCTAATGAGAATATCACTTTCAATGGGTGATGGCTCGACTCAGTCTTCCTAACCCCCAGTTTAGGAGATACGTAATGGCTCGCTCCGAGCAGCTCTTGCACCTCCTAAGATTGATACCGGAAGGCGAGCAATTGACCTTGGCTGCAGTGCTGTTAGAGCGGCGTTCTTTGTTGTTGTTCTGTCAGTTTCATTCTTTCGATGTCTGAAGTAGATCTTGTTATCAGTTCTGGAATCTAAAAAAGAGTATGGATTTCCGACTCACAAAAGAGTTGGTTTTCTATATGTATTTGGTGTATCTGTAGCTAGGTCGCTTTGCTTCATCGACAGCCTGTAGCTAGGCTCAGTAAGCTAACGCGATGTAGTAAGTCGACTCATCTTCCACATCGGAAAAGAACTCCTCCTATGCTATGCTATGATAGGTACAACTAGTGCTTGATTATAAGCTTTGAATTGACTTGCATAATGTCAGGCGCGCGATAAATAACACCTTCGTCTGCCTGCACTTCTCTCTCTTCACGTACAGTTCGTTCTCACGCAGCACGCTGAAACCCTAGTTTGTTCAAGGTATTCTTCCAACGTCCGTATAGTCACTCAAAAAGTCAAAAAAAGACGAAGAAAGAGACGCATCGGAATCAACAGCCGAAGATGTCGAATCTTAAGAGATGACTTGACTAAAGGCAGCAAGAGCAGACGCTCAGGCAAACAAAACCAAGGGTGGTTGGGCCAATCCAAAGCTCGCTCGCTAGGGTAATTGCTTGGCCCTATGCCTTTGATGTCGACGACGAACACTGACTCCCTCCGCATTATGCGTACCCGGCCCTAGGAGAAATCTTTGTACGCCGGAGGCCTACGCCTTTGTTTCCGAAGGGCTATCTCACAAGTTGGGGGTGGCATGCATGGGTCAATCCAAAAGATTCTTTTATTTTATTTTACTTATACTTATCCGGTCCGGTTCTGAAACCTCCAATCCAACTAAAATAATTATTTAAAATTATAATGAATACAAATAAAATGAGATTTATTATTTATTATTCAGGATATACCGGTTTAATGGTTTAAGTATTTAAGTGTTTTTGGGTTTAGGTGTTTAGTGATTTAAGTGTTTAGACCTTTAGTGATTTATAGTTATTATCAAAAGAATAAAAAAAAAATAAATTTAATATTTGGAATTTTTTTAATTGTTGAAGGTTGTAACCTTTGAAAATATAATAATTTTAAATTTTTTTAAATTTGAATATAATATTTAGTTATAATAATATTAATAATTATTTATAATATAAATTAAATATAAATAATTTTATTAATAGATATTATATTATAATAATAATCAATAAATAAATTAATAATCTTGTATTAATAAGAATGATATAAATTAAAATATAATTGTAGAATATAAAATGATTCAAAATCAAAATAAGATATATTACTAAATAATAATTTTTTTAAAAAATTTGCCTCATTTTATAAGCATATATATTTTTTTGATGAAAAATAAATTATTTAAATTATATCTGTCTCACTAATAATTTTTTTTGTAATTAATATTTCTATATGATAAATAATTAAATGAATTTTAGAATTATAATGAATACTAATAAAAAGAGATTTATTATTTATTATTTAGGGTATACCTATTTAATGGTTTAAGTTTTTGTGGTTTTGGGGTTAAAAAGTTTATTGCATTATATGTTTGGACATTTAGGTGTTTATAGGTTTTATTTAATCAATGAAATAACAAAAAATTTATGTTTATGAATTTTCGTGATTTTCAAAGGTTATAACCTTTGAAAATATAATAATTTTTTAATCTTTCTAAAATATGAATGCAATACTTAGTTATAATAATCTTAATAATTATATTTGATGTAAATTTAATATAAAAAATTTTATTAATATATTTTATTATAATGATGGAAAAATAAATTAATAAACTATTAATAATAAGATAGATATTAATTAAAATATATTTGCAGCACCCAAAATAATTCAAAATCAAAGTAATATTACTAAATAAAATTTTAATTTTTTAAATTTTGTTTATTTTTATATGCTTATATATTTTTTATTAAAAAATAATATATTTAAATTATATGTCTTACTCATTATTTATTTTGTAATTAATATTTCTATAAAAATAAACTAAAAATAATTAAAATGAGTATTTAAAATTATAATGAATACAAATAAAAATGAGATTTATTATTTATTATTTAGGTTATATTGGTTTAATGGGTTAAGTATTTAGGGGTTTTGGGGTTTTGGTGTTTAGAGATTTAAATGTTTAGGCATTTAGTAGTTTATAAATTTTATTTAAATAATAAAAAAATTATTTTTTTGATTTTTAATTATTTTTGAAGGTTATGACCTTTGAAAATATAATAATTTTTAAATTTTTTTCAAATGTAAATATAATATTTAGTTATAATAATCTTAATAATTATAAGACATTTAAATTCAATATAAGTAATTTTATTATTAGATATTATAAAATTGATCAAATAATAAATTAATACACTTTTCTTAAGAAGATTGATAGCAATTAAAATATTATTGCAAAACCTATATATAATGATTCAAAATCAAAGTAAAATATATTAATAAATAATAATTTTATGTTTTTAAATTTGTACTTATTTTTATAAGCTTATATTTTTTTTTTGATTAAAAATAAATTATTAAAATTATAGTCATCTCGCTCCTTATTTATTTTGCAATTAATATTTCTATAAAAAATAAACTAATAAATAATTAAAATGAATATTTAAAATTATAATGAATACAAATTAAAATGAGATATCTGATTTATTATATGTGTTATCCCAGTTTAATGGTTTGATTATTTACGAGTTTTGTCATTTAGGAGTTTATCAATTTATGTTTTTAGGTATTTAGTGGTTTATAGGTTTTATTTATATAATAAAAATAAATTTTTTAGATTTTTTCTGAGTTTCAAAGGTTATAAACTTTGAAAATAAAATAATTTTTAAAATCTTTTGAAATGTGAATACCATGTATAATTATATTAATCTTACTAATTATAAATCATATAAATTCAATATAAATAATTTTAATGATAGATATTATAATAATGATCAAAAATTAAATAAATAAACTATTATTAATAATATAAATATTAATAAAAATATATTTACATAACACAAAATGATTCAAAATCAAATCAAAATATATTACTAAATAATAATAATTAATTTTTAAATTTTTTTTTATAAGCTTATATTTTTTTAAAAAAAATAAATTATTTAAATAATATTTGTCTCACTTGAAATTTATTTTGTTATTAATTTTTCTAAAAAATTAAACTATAAATAATTAAAATGAATATTTAAAATTATAATAAATAGAAATAAAAATGAGATTTATTATTTATTAAGTAGTATATAGATGTTAGAAGGTTTATGTATTTAGGGATTTCGAGATTTATGAGCTTACTGATTTATGTATGAAGCATTTAATGATTCATAAGTTTTATTTAAAAAATGAAATAACAAAAAATTTATTTTTATTATTTTTTTCTCATTTTTTAAGGTTATTACCTTTGAAAATATAATAATTTTTAAATTTTTTTCAAAAGTTAATTCAATATTTAGTTATAATAATCATTATATTTTTATATCATATAAATTCAATATAAACTATTTTATTGATAGATATTCTAATAATGATCAAAAGATAAATTAATAATCTATTATTAATAAGATAGATATCAATTATAATATAATTAAAAAACCTAAAATGATTCAGGAAGCAAAGCAAAATATATTACTATATATTAATTTTTTGTTTTGAATTTTTTTTTTCTTTTAAAAAGTTTATCTATATTATTTTGATGAAAAATAATTTATATAAATTATATTTGTGTAACTCATAATTTATTTTGTAATTAATATTTATATAAAAATAAACTAATAAATAATAAAATTTGAATATTTAAAACTTAAATGAAAAAAAATGAGATTTATTCTTTATTATTTAGGATATACCGGTTTAATTTAAATTAGACCTGTCTTAGTAATAATTTATTTTGTAATTAATATTTTTATAAAAATAAACTGATAAATAATTAAAATAATAATTAAAATTATATTGAATAATTAAAATAATTTATTTTGTTCCTCTCTCAATTCTAGAATAATTTGTAATGCTCTAACCAAAATAATAGGAGCTTTTACATTATCTCTATTTTGTCTCATCATATTTGATGTTGAATCACTAGGCTATCAAATGTAATTTGACTCATGTACGCTAACAGACTAAACCAAAGTTGTCCCCCTATGTGTTGAAATAGCTAGTTGTTGAGGATGCTATTTATATTGATTATTGTAATTTCTTCTAAAATATCTCTCATGCACACACTCATAGCAATTTTTCTAAAACATAGTTCACCTCTAAAAAAATAACCACCTTTTAGCCTATTAGAACAAACTAGCCCCAGGACAGTTTGAGCAGGGCAAGAAGTATGGGCTCTTTTTTAATCAAGAATCAAAAAATTTATTTTATAGGCATGTCTAAGCCTTTTTTTTATATCCTCATGGATATGAAAAGTATCATTTCTATCTTTTTATATTAAATGAGTTATGTATAGAAGCTCACAATACCCAAAAGGTGTAAATGAATCATATTCAAATATATAAAATGTCTTAATCATTGCTCAAAATATTAGTCTTGCATATTGACACTTGAGGTCACAAATAAAAGAAAAAACCATAGTGATATTTCCAATCCCAAGAATTTTTGCTATAGAAAGTTATAAAGAGTAGTACTCGAGCTTTAACTATTTCTAGGGTCATGACTTTTGTTCTTGAGGAATGTTCCAAAGTTACAATCATTCCTAGTGCAATGACTTTGCAATATAAAGATAAAGCACAAGATATGGTCATATCCAATACTATGACCCAGTATTATAGTGATTAAATATGTATTCGAGATCATTCTTAGTGCCATAACAATATGTTCAACAGAGAGACACAAGTTATGGCATATTCTCATCGATATGATTTTTTGTTCTAGAGACAAAATATACAATCATGACCATTGCTAATGCTACAATAATCTAAAGCAAGAAAGAGACTAAATCTATAACTCACCCCTTGAGTCATGACTTTGTGTTACATATACAACTAGATAAATCTGTGACATTCCTAAAAGTTGTGATATCAATTTTAATTTAACACTTAGTCATTTGATTATAAAAGTACAAAACATGAGATTTAGGATTTAAAGTTTATGGGTTAGGGATATAGTTTATGGTTTACGATTTAGGATTTAAAGTTTAGGGTTTATGGTTTTTTTTTGTTTTTTTTTGGAAAATACACACTTTATTTATCATTTAGGCACATAACTTACAAGAGACTAAAAAGCTTACTAATTTAGGCCAGCCCACCAAATCCTATGCACCTTATTGATTCTATGCATAAAATACATAAAAAAACATAATGCCTAATAATTCCAAGAGTACGATTACAACTAAAATCACCTGGCATCCTCGGACTTCAGAGTTGGCATTGAGTCATTATGCGCACTGCATCCTTTCTATTCTGATTTGTCTAAGCCTTTAAAACTATGCAAATATTAATACTATGCAAATATAAGATTTTGCATGTGTGTGACATGCAGCATCAAGCTTTTGCCTATATCATTGCTATGCAATGTAATACATGTAAAACTGAATACCCATAAATCCACAAGTCCATATCTATGGCACTTTGTCAATTCATTCTCAGCTATGAATTCCACATTCTTTTGCTCCAATGATACTCAAAAAAGTATCTCTTGGGTTAGAATGCTTCCTCCTCGAGCTCCAAGAAGTGGCTGTATGTTGCACCGACAAAATATCAAAAAATATGCATGCATCGGTGTGAATGTGTGATGAGGTCCATCTCATAGTCTAATTATCTATGCGTACAACCAAGCTAGAATACAAGTAAAATTACAAAATGCTATAAAGATGTGTCTTCTACTCCCATGTGTGTAGCATTGCCTAATTTGTATTTACATAATGCATTAGTGGGCCCCACTTAGAGATACTCATGGGTCCAGTTGCCCGCATTGCATGCTACATAGAGAACATACAAGATTGTGTGTGTGAGTATGTGATGATCTGTCTCTACAAGTACATGGTGCATACAAAGTCCATAATACAAATAAGACTACAAACATAAACTACAAGTTTGAATCTTTCGCTCTAGTTTGGCTGGTCTGTACTCCATTACTTACAGGCCATGCTTAGTGATGCTTCGAATTTTGCCGGCTCTCCAATTAATCATAGATTACACTCTACTCCTGTTGGGCGATGGTTGGGTGGCCCTCTATGCTGCCTGATAGGGCCAGTGGGACCCACTCCTAGCTGCTCTTCGGTTTACTACCGACCACTTTCCTCGGTCTCATTAGTTGTCTAAATGTTTTCATCTCGGCTTGCTAGTGGGGCCCTCTACAAGCTGGTGGCCCATACTTCTGGCTGCTTCTAGGACTTGCTGGCCCCTCTAAATGCTACACAAAAATGGACAATAATATGTTCACGTGTGTAATGTGGTCCGTCGCTATGTGTGTGTTGTGTAGTAGTATCAGGGTTTAAAAGTTAAGTAATTTGAGTATTTAGGTATTTTGTGGTTTATAGGTTTTATTTAAATAATTAAATAACAAAAAAATTATTTTTATGATTTTTTTTTTCTCATTTTCAAAGTTATAACGATTGAAAATATTATAATTTTTAATTTTTTGTCAAATGTTAATACAATATTTAATTATAATAATCATAAAAAGTAAATATCATGTAAATTCAATATAAATAAATTTATTGATCTATATTATAATACTGATCATAAAATAGATTAATAAACTATTATTAATAAGATAGATATTTATTAAAATATAATTGCAAAACCTAAAATGTTTCAAAATCAAAGTAAATTATATTAATAAATAATAATTTTTTATTTTTATAATTTTGATTTTTTTATAAGCTTATAAATTTTTTTGATGAAGATAAATTATTTAAATTATATTTGTCTCATTCATAATTTTATTTTGCAATTAATATTTCCATAAAAATAAACTAATAAATAATTATAATGAATATTAAAATTATAATGAATACAAATAAAAATGAGATTTATGATTAATTATTTAGGGAATACCGATTTAATTCTTTAAGTATTTAGGAGTTTAGGTGTTTAGTGATTTAAGTGTTCAGGTATTTAGTACTTTATATGTTTTATTTGAATTAATGAAATAACAAAAAAATTATTTTTCAAATTTTTTATCAATTTTGAAGGTTATAAACTTTATAAATATAATAATTTTTAAATTTTTTTCAGATGTGAATACAATAATTAGTTATAATAAACTTAATAATTATATATCATGTACATTAAAAATAAACAATTTTATTGATATATATTAATAAACTAAATATAAATATAAATATAATAATGATCAAAAACCAAATTAATAAACTATTATATATTGATAGATATTTATATATTATTTATAAATACTTAAACCTTTAAAGATGGTTTAAATGATTATGTATATAAGGGTTTTTTGGTTTTGGGCTTTAAGAGTTTATTGATTTAAGCGTTTAGGCATTTAGTAGTTTATAGGTTTTATATAAACAATAAAATAACATAAATTTATTTTTATGATTTTTTTTTCTCAATTTCAAAGTTATAACGATTGAAAATATTATAATTTTTAATTTTTTGTCAAATGTTAATACAATATTTAATTATAATAATCATAAAAAGTAAATATCATGTAAATTCAATATAAATAATTTTATTAATCTATATTATAATACTGATCACAAAATAGATTAATAAACTATTATTAATAAGATATATATTAATTAAAATATATTTGCAAAACCTAAAACGATTCAGAATCAAAGTAAAATATATTACTAAATAATAATTTTTTATTTTTATAATTTTGATTTTTTTATAAGCTTATAAATTTTTTTGATGAAGATAAATTATTTAAATTATATTTGTCTCATTCATAATTTTATTTTGCAATTAATATTTCCATAAAAATAAACTAATAAATAATTATAATGAATATTAAAATTATAATGAATACAAATAAAAATGAGATTTATGATTAATTATTTAGGGAATACCGGTTTAATTCTTTAAGTATTTAGGAGTTTAGGTGTTTAGTGATTTAAGTGTTCAGGTATTTAGTACTTTATATGTTTTATTTGAATTAATGAAATAACAAAAAAATTATTTTTCAAATTTTTTATCAATTTTGAAGGTTATAAACTTTATAAATATAATAATTTTTAAATTTTTTTCAGATGTGAATACAATAATTAGTTATAATAAACTTAATAATTATATATCATGTACATTAAAAATAAACAATTTTATTGATATATATTAATAAACTAAATATAAATATAAATATAATAATGATCAAAAACCAAATTAATAAACTATTATATATTGATAGATATTTATATATTATTTATAAATACTTAAACCTTTAAAGATGGTTTAAATGTTTATGTATATAAGGGTTTTTTGGTTTTGGGCTTTAAGAGTTTATTGATTTAAGCGTTTAGGCATTTAGTAGTTTATAGGTTTTATATAAACAATAAAATAACATAAATTTATTTTTGTGATTTTATCTCATTTTCAAAGATGATGATAACCTTTAAAAATATAATAATTTTTAAATTATTTTCAATGTAAATATAATATTTACTTATAATAATCTTTATAATTATATATCATGTAAATTTAATATAAACAATTTTATTGATAAATATTCTAATAATGATCAAAAAATAAATTAATAATCTATTATTAATAAGATAGATATCAATTAAAATATAATTACAAAACCTAAAATGATTCAAAATAATATCAATATATTTTACTATCTAATAATTTTTTGTTTTGAAAATTTTTTTTCTTTTAAAAAGTTTATCTATAATTTTTTGATGAAAAATAATTTATATAAATTATTTGTCTAGCTCAATTTATTTGTAATTAATATTTATATATAAATAACCAAATAAATAATTAAAATGAATAATTAAAATTATAATGAAAAAAAACGAGATTTATTATTTATTATTTATTATTTTAGGGATACTGTTTTAATTTAAATTAGATCTGTCTCACTAATGATTTATTTTGTAATTAATATTTCTATAAAAATAAACTGATAAATAATTAAAAAAAAATTTTAAATTATACAGTATAAAATTAAAAATGAGATTTATGATTTATTATTACTGTATACCAGTTTAATAGTTTAAGTATTTAGAGGTTTTTTCATTTAGGATTTTAGCAATTTATGTTTTTAGGCTTTTAATCATTTATACATTTTATTTAAAAAAATAAAATATCAAAAAAAATTTCTATAATTTTTTCTCATTTTCATAGGTTATAACCTTTGAAATATAATAATATTAAAATTTTTTTGAAATGAGAATATAATACTTAGTTATAATAATATTAATAATTATATATCATATAAATTCAATAAACAATTTAATTGATATATATTATATTAATGATAAAAATTAAATTTATAAACTATTGATATTAAGATAGATATTAATTAAAAAATAATTAAAAACCCAAATTGATTTAAAATTATTGTAAAATATATTTCTGGATAAAAATTTTTAATTTTTAAATTTTTACTTCTTTTATAAGCATATATATTTTTTAAATTATAATTTTCGTACTCATAATTTATTTTGTAATAAATATTTCTATAAAAATATACAAATAAATAATTAAAATGTATATTTAAAATTATAATAAATAGAATTAAAAATTAGATTTATTAATTATTAAGTAGTTTATAGAGGTTTAATAGTTTATGAATTTTGGCATTACGGGGTTTAGGAGTTTACTGATTTAAATGTGTATGCATTTAGTGGTTATTGGTGTTATTTAAAAAATATATCAAAAAATTTATTTTTTTTTATTTTTTGATATTTTCAATGGTTATAACCTTTGAAAATATAATAATTTTTAAATTTTTTCAAAAGTGAATACTAAATTTAGTTATAATAATCATTATATTTATATATCATATAAATTCAATATAAATATTTTTATTGTTAAATATTTTAATAATGATCAAAGAAAAATTTAATAATCTATTATTAATAAGATAGATATCAATTTAAATATAATTACGAAACCTAAAATGATTCAGAAATAAAGTAAAATATATTACTATATAATAATTTTTTGTTTTGAATTTTTTTTCTTTTAAAAAGTTTATCTATATTTTTTTGATGAAAAATAATTATATAAATTATATTTGACTAACTCAATTTATTCTATGATTAATAATATTATAAAAATAAATGAATAAATAATTAACATGAATATTTTAAATTATAATGAAAAAAATAATATTGAGATTTATTATTTATTATTTAGGGTATACCGGTTTAAAATGATTATCTATTTACGCTTTTCGAGATTTATTAGTTATTAATTCAAGTATTTAGGCATTTATTGGTTTATAAGATTTATTTAAACAATAAAATAACAAAAAAATTATTTTTGTTATTTTTTCACATTTTCAAAGGGTATAACATTTGAAAATATAATAATTTTAAATTTTTTTTAAAATGTGAATAAAATATTTAGTAATTATAATCATTATAATTATATATAATATAAACTAACTATAAATAATTTTATTGATAGATATGATACTAATTATCAAAAAAAAATTAATAAACTATTATTAATATGATAGATATTAATTAAAATATATTTACAAAACCTAAAATGATTCAAAATCAAAGTAAAATTTATTACTGAATAATAATTTTTTGTTTTAAAATTTTTACTTCTTTTTATAAGATTATATTTTTTTTTATTAAAGGTAAATTATTAATATTATATTTGTTTGACTAATTATTTATTTTGTAATTAATATTTATATAAAAAATAAACTAATAAATATTTTAAATGAATATTTTAAATTATAATGAATACAAATTAAAATGTGATTTAAGATTTATTATTGATGTATATGTAATTTATTTTTTTATAATCTGTTTGTATAACCAAATATTTTTTTCATTTTTAATATCTTCATGTAAGTGCAGGAAAAATAATATTAAGAGGCCGGGGATGCAGCATTATCACAATAACAGAGGTCTCGTTGACCGGATAGCTAGCTGAAATTGGAGCAGAGCCTGACCCGTCTCATGATCCGACCCGCTCCGGTTAATGAATCAAGAAAAATTTTAATATAAAAATTTTTGTAATTTTATTTTAGGGTGGCTATTTTTAGACCCGTGGAACTGTTCATCATCTCTCTATCTTCTCTCCATGCGATTTATCGTGACTATTCTGTGTGCTACATACTTTAAGACATTTCTGTTGCTTTAATCTATAATGCATAAGCATTTTCTGGTGGATTTAGCTAGTTGTACTGAGCGACTAACGAACCACATTATTTTCGGTATTTATTTATCGTTTTTTGATTCTATCTTGGAAGGTTGCTGAATTGTGATATATATATTGTTAGTTTTATGTTGTTTCTGTGTTTCTGTATCTCAATCTCACTACCATGGAAGCACAATTGCCCAACAATTATAGATGGTATACCGGTTTAATGGATCGATTATTTAGGGGTTTTGTTGTTTAGAAGTTAAGCGAAATATGTTTTTAGGCATTTAGTGGTATATAGGTTTTATTTATAAAAAAATAAATTTTTTTTTTATTTTTTTTAGATTTTCAAAGGTTATAACCTTTAAAAATAAAATAATTTTTAAAATCTTTTGAAATGTGAATACCATGTATAAATATATTAATCTTATTAGTTATATATCATATAAATTCAATATAACTAATTTTAATGATAGATATTATAATAATGATGAAAAATTAAATTAATAAACTATTATTAATAATATAAATATTAATTAAAATATATTTACATAACACAAAATGATTCAAAATCAAATCAAAATATATTACTAAATAATAATATTTAATTTTTAAATTTTTCTTTCTTTTTATAAGCTTATATTTTTTTATGATTAAAAATAAATTATTTAAATAATATCAGTCTCACTAGAAATTTATTTTGTAATTAATTTTTCGAAAAATTAAAATATAAATAATTAAAATGAATATTTAAAATTATAATAAATAGAAATAAAAATGAGATTTATTATTTATTAAGTAGTATACAGCTGTTATAAGGTTTATGTATTTAGGGGGTTCGGGTTTAATGAGCTACTGATTTAAGTAAGTAAACATTTAGTAGTTTATAGGTTTTATTTAAAAAAGAAATCCCAAAAAATTTATTTTTTGTATTCTTTCTCATTTTTTAAGATTAAAAGCTTTGAAAATATAATAATTTTTAATTTTTTTTCAAAAGTAAATACAATATTTATTTATAATAATCATAATAGTTATATATCATATAAATTCAATATAAACAATTTTATTCATAGATATTCTAATAATTATCAAAAAATAAATTAAAAATCTATTATGAATAAGATTGATATTACTTAAATTATAATATCAAAACCTAAAATGATTCAAAAGCAATGCAAAATATATGACTTAATAATAATTATTTGTTTTTAAATTTTAATTCTTTTTATAAGCTTATCTATTTTTTGATGAAAAATAACTTTTATAAATTATATTTTAAACTCTTAATTTATTTTATAATTAATATATATATATATTAATAAAAAACTTAACAATCAAAATGAATTTTTTAAATTATAATGAAAACAAATAAAAATGAGATTTATTAATTATTATTTAGGGTATACCGATTTTAAGTATTATCTATATAGGGGTATCGAAATTTTGTAGTTTAGTGATTTAAGTGTTTAGGCATTTAGTGATTTATATGTTTTATTTAAACAATGAAATAACAAAAAAAAATATTTTTTTTATTTTTTCACATGTTCAAAGGTTATAATCTTTGAAAATATAAAAAATTTAAAACTTTTTTAAAAAGTGAATACAATATTTAGTTATAATAATATTTAAATTTATATATCATATAAATTCAATATGAACATTTTTATTGAAAAATATTCTAATAATGATCATAAAATAAATTAATAATCTATTATTAATAAGTTAGATATCAATTAAAATATATTTACAAAACATAAAATGATTCAGAAACAAAGCAAAATATATTACTATATAATATTTTTTTGTTTTTAATTCTTTTCTTCTTTTATTAAGTTTATCTATATTTTTTGTTGACAAATAATTTATATAAATTATATTTGTATAACTTATAATTTATTTTGTAATAAATATTTATATAAAAATAAACAAATAAATAATTAAAATGAATATTTAAAAGTATAATGAAAAAAATAAAAATGAGATTTATTGTTTTTTATTTAAGATATACATGTTTAAAAAATTTATCTATTTACGATTTTCGAGAATTAGAAGTTATTGATTTAAGTATTTAGGCATTTAATGGTTTATAGGTTTTATTCAAACAATGAAATAATAAAAAATTTATTTTTGATATTTTTTAAAATTTTTAAAGGTTATAACATTTGAAAATATAATAATTTTAAATTTTTTTAAAAATGTGAATACAATATTTAGTAAAAATAAATATTATAACTATATATAATTTAAACTAATATTAACAATTTTATTTATAAAATTTTATCAATTATTAAAAAATAAATTAATAAACATTTATTAATATGATAGATATAAATTAAAATATAATTAAAAAACCTAAAATGAATCAAAATCAAAGTAAAATTTATTACTAAATAATAATTTTTTTTAAGTTTTTGCATCATTTTATAAGCTTATATTTTTTTTTTTGAAAAATATATTATTAAAATTATATTTGTCACTCATAATTTATTTTGTAATTAAAATTTCTATAAATTATTTAAATTATATTTAAGATTTACGAGTTTAAAGGTTTAGGTATTTAGGGGCTTCGGGGTTTAGGAGTTTAGAGATTTATGTATCTAGGCATTTAATGGTTTATAAGGTGTATTTAAATAGTGATATAACAAAAAATTTACTTTTGTTATTTTTTCTCATTTTTAAAGGTTATAACCTTTGAAAATATAACAATTTTTAAATTTTTTATATATGTGGATACTATATTTAGTTATGATAATCTTAATAATTATATAACATGTTAATTCAATATAAACAATTATATTGAATTATTAATGATCAAAAAATATATTTGCAAATAGAATATATCATGTTAATTCAAAAAATATTCATAGTTATTATATTAATGCTCGAAAAATAAATTAATAAACTATTATTGATAAGATAGATTTTTTTTAAATATATTTAGAAAACGTAAATTTTTTCAAAATCAAAGTAAAATATAATACTAAATAATAATTTTTTTGATGTTTTGATTCTTTTTATAAGTTTATATTTTTTGTTTTTAAAAGTAAATTATTTAAATTATATTTGTCTTCCACATAATTTATTTTTAATTTATAATTCTATAAAAATAAACTAATAAATAATTAAAATGAATATTTAATATTATAATGAATACAAATAAAATTGAGATTTAATATTTATTATAATACACAGAAAAATCAGTAAACTCCTAAGGCCCATAATGGCTAAATACATAAACCATTAAACCGCTATATGCTACTTAATAATTTAAAAATCTAATTTTGATTTTAATTTATTATTATTTTAAATATTCATTTTAATTATTTATAAGTTTATTTTTATAGAAATATTTATTACAAAATAAAGTATGAGTGCGACAAATATAATTTAATTAATTTATTTTTAATAAAAAAAAATATACGCTTATAAAGATGTATAAATTTAAAAAGTAAAAATTATTATCAAGTAATATATTTTACTTTAATTTTTAATCAATTTGGGTTTTGTAAATATTATTTAATTAATATCTATCTTAATATTAATAGTTTATAAATTTAATTTTTGATCATTATTATAATATCTATCAATAAAATTATTTATATTAAATTTATATGATATATAATTATTAATATTATTATAACAAAATAATATATTAAAATTTCAAAAAATTTTAAATATTATTATATTTTCAAATGTTATAACTTAATAAAATGATAAAAAATTATAGAAATTTTTTTGTTAATGTATTTTTTTAAATAAAACCTATAAACCACTAAAAGCCTAAAAACATAAATCACTAAACTCCTAACGACAAAAGCTCTAAATACTTAAATCATTAAACTGGTATACATTAATAATAAATCATAAATCTCATTTAAATTTTTATTCAGTATATTTTTAAATATTTATTTTAATTATTTATCAGTTTATTTTATAGAAATATTAATTACAAAATATATTATCAGTGAAACAAATCTAATTTAAATTAAACTGGTATCACTAAATAATAAATAATAAATCTTATTTTTTTTTCATTATAATTGTAAATATTCATTTTAATTATTTATTTATTTATATATAAATATTAATTACAAAATAAATGGAGATAGACAAATAAAATTTATATAAATTATTTTTCATCAAAAAATTATTGATAAACTTTTTAAAAGAAAAAAAAATTTCAAAGCAAAAAATTATTATATAGTAATAATATTTTGATTTGCTTCTGAATCATTTTAGGTTTTGTAAATATATTTTTATTGATATCTATCTTATTAATAATAGATTATTAAGTTATTTTTTCATCATTATTAGAATATTTATCAATTAAAATGTTTATATTGAATTTATATGATATATAAATATAATGATTATAATAACTAATTATTGTATTCACTTTTAAAAAATATTTTAAAATTATTATATTTTCAAAAGTTATATAACCTTTGAAAATCAGAAAAAATCAAAAATAGAATTTAAATTTTTATTATATAAATACAACCTATAAACCACTAATAATCAAACCATTAAACCGGTAAACCATAAATAATAAATCATGAATCTCATTTTAATTTGTATTCAATATAATTTTAAATCTTCATTTTAATTATTTATTAGTTTAATTTTTATAGAAATATCAATCACAAAATAAATAATGAATGAGACAAATATAATTTTAATAATTTATTTTTAATCAAAAAATAAAATAAGCTTATATAAAGAAGTAAAAATTTTAAAATAAAGAAATATTATTTAGTAATATATTTTACTTTGATTTGGAATCATTATATATCGTTTATTAATTTATTATTTGATCATTTTTATAATATCTAAAAATAAAATTACTTATATTCAATTAAAATGTCTTATAATTCTTATGTTATTATAACTAAATATTATATTTATATTTGATAAAAATTTAAAAATTTTTATATTTTCAACGGTTATAACCTTCAAAAATGATAAAAAATCACAAAAATAATTTTTTATTATTTTTTTATTTTAATAAAACTTATAAACCACTAAATGACTAAACATTTAAATCTCTAGAATCCTAAACCCCAAAATCTCCTAAATACATAAATGATTAAACCTATATAACCTAAATAATAAATAATAAATCTCATTTTTATTTGTATTCATTATAATTTTAAATATTCATTTTAATTATTTTTTAGTTTATTTTTATAGAAATATTAATTACAAAATAAATAATGAGTGAGACAGATATAATTTAAATAAATTATTTTTTATGAAAAAAAAATAAGCTTATAAAAATAAACAAAATTTCAAAAATTTAAAATTTTATCTAGTAATATAATTTACTTTGATTTTGAATTATTTTAGGTTCTGCAAATATATATTTTAATTAATATCTATCTTATTAATAATAGTTTATTAATTTATTTTTTGATCATTATTATAATATATATTAATACATTTTTTTATATTGAATAAACAACAAATATAAATATTAAGATTATTATAACTAAGTATTGTATTTTATAGATTAAATAAAACCTATAAACACGAAAATGTGCAAATATATAAATCAATAAACTCCTTAACCCCAAAACCACAAAAAACTTAAACAATTAAATAGTTATACCCTAAATAATAAATCATATATCTCATTTTTATTAGTATTCATTATAATTTTAAATATACATTTTAATTATTTATTAGTTTAATTTTATAGAAATATAAATTAAAAAATAAATTATTAGTCAGACAAATATAAATCAAATAATTTATTTTTCATCAAAAAATATATAGGCTTATAAATGGATACAAAAATTTAAAAATTTAAAATTAATATTTTGTTAAATATTTCACT
The DNA here is from genome assembly GCA_029783825.1 of Sapria himalayana. Lineage (NCBI taxonomy): Eukaryota > Viridiplantae > Streptophyta > Magnoliopsida > Malpighiales > Rafflesiaceae > Sapria > Sapria himalayana. Next base: position 18,990 of record JAREIK010001800.1, read on the forward strand.
TTGATTTTAAGACATTTTAGGTTTTGCAAATATATTTTAAACAATATTTATCTTATTAATAATTGGTTATTAATTTTTTATGAACTTTATTATAATAAATATCAATAAAATAGTTTATATTGAATTTATATGATATATAATTATTATGATTATTATAACTTCATATTTTATTCACTTTTCAAACAAAATTTAAAAATTATTATATTTTCAAGGGTTATAACATTCAAAAATGATAAAAAATAACAAAATTAAATTTTTTGTTATTTTATTTTTTATATAAAACCTATAAACTACTAAATGACTAAATACTAAAATGACTAAACACCTAAACCCTGATGGCCATAAATACTTAAAAAATTAAATTAGTATAGTCTAAATAATAAATCATAAATCTCAGTTTTATTAGTATTTATTATAATTTTAAATATTCATTTTAATTATTTATCAGTTTATTTTTATAGAAATATTAATTACAAAATAAATTATTAGTGCGCCATATATAATTTAAATAATTTATTTTTCATCAAAAAAATGCTTATAAAAAGTGGCACAATTTTAAAAATAAAAAATTATTATTTAATAATATATCTTATTTTGATTTTGAATCATTTTAGATTTTACAATTATATTTTAATTTATATCATTCTTATAAATACAAGTTTATTAATTTATTTATTGATCATTATTATTATATCTATCAATAAAATTATTTATATTGAGTTTAAATTATATATAATTATTAAGATTATTATAACTAAATATTATATTCACATTTAAAAAAGAATTAAATTATTATATTTTCAAAGGTTACAACGTTCAAAAATAAAAAAAAATCAAAAAATTAAATTTTTTGTTTTTTCATTCTTTAAAAAAACAATAAATCACTAAAGGTCTAAACAATAAAATCACTCATCTCCGAAACAACAAAACACCTAAATACTTAAACCATTAAACCAATATATCCTGAATAATAAATAATAAATCTAAATTTTATTTGTATTCATTATAATTTTAAATATTCATGTTAATAATTTAGTAGTTTATTATTATATAATTATAAATTACAAAATAAATTATGAGCAAGACAAATATAATTTAAATAATTTTTTTCAAATAACAAAAATATAAACTAATAAAAAATCAAAATATTAAAAAAATTATTATTTAGTAATATATTTTACTTTTTAAATAATAACTAATTTAATAAAAATAGTTTATTAATTTATTTTTGATAATAATTATAATATCTAGCAATATAATTATTTATATTGAATTTAAATGAATAGAATTATGATGATTATTATAAATAAATATTATATTTACCCTTAAAAAAATTTAAAAATTATTATATTTTCAAAGGATATAATCTTCAAAAATTAGAAAAAATAATATAAATAAATTTTTTGCAATATCATTGTTTAAATAAAACTTATAAACCACTAAATGCCTAAACACTTAATCATCTAAACTCTTAAACAAAAAAGCCCCTAAATACTTAAATCTTTAAACTCGTAAACCTTAAATATAATTTAAATAATTTTTCAAAATATTAATTACAAAATAAATTATGAGTGATACAAATATAATTTAAATAATTTAATTTTCATCAAAAAAAAAATATAAGCTTATAAAAAGAAGCAAAAACTAAAAAACAAAAAATTTTATTTAGTAATAAATTTTACTTGGATTTTGAATAATTTTAGGTTTTGTAATTATATTTTAATTTATATCCATCATAATAAAAATAACATATTAATTTATTTTTTGATAATTGATATCATATCTATCGATAAAATTGTTTATATTTAGTTTATATTATATATAATTATAATGATTATTATAACTAAATATTGTATTCACATTTTTAAAAAATTTTAAAATTATTATATTGTCAAATGTTATAACCTTTGAAAATGTGAAAAAATATCAAAATTTTTTTTTTGTTTTTTCATTGTTTAAACAAACCGAATAAACCACTAAATGCCTAAAAACATAAATCGCCAAAGTCCTAAATGACAAAACCTTTAAATACTTAAAATATTAAACCGGTATACATTAATAATAATTTATAAATCTCATTTTAATTTTTATTCATTATAATTTTAAATTTTTATTTTAATTATTTATCAGTTTATTTTATTGAAATATTAATTACAAAATAAATTATTAGTGAGACAGATCTAATTTAAATTAGACTGGTATAACCTAAATAATAAATAATAAATCTCATTTTTTTTCATTATAATTTTAAATATTCATTTTAATTATTTATTTGTTTATTTTTATATAAATATTAATTAAAAAATAAATTATGAGTTACACAAATATAATTTATATAAATTATTTTTGATCAAAAAAATATAGATAAACTTATTAAAAGAATAAAAAATTAAAAACAAAAAATTATTATATAGTAATATAATTTGCTTTTATTCTGAATCATTATAGGTTTTGTAATTATATTTTAATTGATATCAATCTTATTAAGAATAAATTATTAATTTATTTTTTGATCATTATTAGGATATTTAACAATAAAATTGTTTATATTGAATTTATATGATATTTAAATATTTTCATTATTTAAATAAAACCTATAAACCACTAAATTCCTAAACACTTAATTAAATAACAAATAATAATCCTTTTAAATCGATAACCCTAAATAATAAATAATAAATCTCAATATTATTTTTTTCATTATAATTTTAAATATTCAGTTTAATTAT